>KZ538093.1:0-32537 GCA_000934665.2 Catajapyx aquilonaris
TGATCGTCTTGGTCTATAGAACGTCTGTGCAAAGTGGCTTGCTTTCTGCAAGATTTTGCAGCATATGACCGTTTTTCCTGTTGTACCGCTTCCACTATTATACTGATCAGCTGAAAGGCTTTGTTACGGTCTTGGCCAAATCTGGCCAAATTCGAAGGTCATTTTGTGATTGGACGGAATGCCATTTTTGAGAGAGCTCGATTCAATAGCCGAGTTCAGAGGGATATTACTGACAGTGAGTCAGTAGCCTAGATGAATATATTGATCTGTATATTGTGTCTATGTGTAGAGAAAACTAGTTATTTTTGAACAAAATATTTCAACTAATTGAATTGTGCAAAATAAAATGGTAAGATGTTACATCTGAAAGTAAGGTAAATATACCAATTTGTGGGCCCCTCATTTTTCTAGTCCAATTTATGACCGCCTGTGGGAGAAATTCAATAACAAGAGTTCAGAACATAATTATAGCATAGCAATTAACTAACTTGGCAGCACCTCCTACACTTATTTGACTACCTGTAGTGGGGTAAAGGTCAGGGGTGAGTTGGTTTTCAACAAATAAATATTAGAGTGTCGAGAGTGCTGCACAGCCACCGTATGTGCCAATTCCGTTAAGAGAAGAGTTTCGTTTAAAATCTTTTGACACATTTATTTTTAAATGGTGAAACAATTTGAAGGTTACAATAAGTATTTGAAGATCCCCTTTTCCTCTTGTGAATGTTTGTTCTAATTGTACCAAAGCAATGAGAGTTAGTGTGGGTGTCAGTAATTGGAGGCTGAAATTTGCCATTGGCCAAATGATGACACCCATGTAAACAATACGGTTTGCTAAATTTATATTCTTATTGTAGTAGTCTAATGAATACGCAAAGGGCCTAAATGGAACATTCACTGCATAAACAACTGCATGACTCAATGAACGAAATATTTATCCTGTCCCCATCCCCTGGGTCACCAGCATGTGGTATAGATATGGTTACCAGTGGACATTCCTCCTAGGACAGTATAGCTGACTTGAACGGGTACCAAAATGTAAGCTTGGACAAATAGACACACCTAACCATCAGTTGAATCTGTAACATGGTGCTACTGTGACTTCCATATAGGGGTCATTGACGAGAAATCTGCAAAGTCCAAAAAATCTAGAGACTTGACTCTGCACTTGCTTACATGCTGGTGAATACAGAAAATCCTGGTTTACTACTGGCTCATTATTAATCTTTAGAAGGGAGGCGAAGTGGCGCTGCACTAACGCACGCGCACTGATTGTAAATGACCTGACATGGAGAGTGATGCAGTACATTCAGTTGTTGTGTTGCTCCCTTGGAACTCCATGCATTAGACCACCTGAGATGGGTTCAGATGTGCCAGTTTTGTCATTCACAATGTTAAATCATATGAAAAAAGACAACAAGAGACATAAGACGCAATCAATTTTCAATCCATGTAGTACAGGGTTGGACATAATTATATCCAGGCATACTACTAGTGACATCTTCTGAAGCAGCAGAAGAAGGAATCTTGCCCGCCCGGCTTGAAGTATCCTTATCTTCAATTCCTTTTTCTGCCACTTCGGAAAATGTCGCTAGCAGTATGCCTCGATTAATGTCCAACACTGTACCTGTAGCTTCCATGGTCACATGAAAATCAATTTACCATTTTACAAATTTGACTCAAACTGAGAGGTGGCAAACAACTTGTCCCAGTCCAGTACCCATTAACATCATGTATTGGGTAGATTGTACTATTATTTCATGTACAGTGCTGTAGATTATACTGACAGCAACATTTTTCGAGGCGGCAGAAGAGCACATCGAAGAGATGAAGTATGAGCTGTGCGAGTAAAAAATGGTGTCACCCAGGGCCTACCATTTCTTACTCGCATGGCTCGTACTTCATCACTTCTGTGTGCTCTTGTGCCGC
Source organism: Catajapyx aquilonaris (assembly GCA_000934665.2). Classification (NCBI taxonomy): domain Eukaryota; kingdom Metazoa; phylum Arthropoda; class Diplura; order Dicellurata; family Japygidae; genus Catajapyx; species Catajapyx aquilonaris. The sequence goes on from KZ538093.1 coordinate 1,927, forward strand.
CTCAGAAAATGTTGCTGTCAGTACTCCGCCATTAATGTCCAGCACTGTACCATGTGTGTAAGTTTTCACATGCAACTGCATACATATGATATGCTTTCAGATGTAATATAGTGTGCTTTGATTTCCACAGGTTCTTTAAGGAGAAAATTATGCTACGTGCTTGCTGCCCCATTTATTTAGATTTGTTTCTCACACAGATACATAGACCAAAATGAGTTTCGTGGCCACTGAACATGCAAATGGTTACTTTTACAACATGACACACATGGGCAAATTCTGTTGGCACCCACAGGGAATCTTCTGTCCCCTCAGTCTTGTCAAAATCCAACCAATATCTCTCCTTCTGAATAACTACTAACCTACTTACCCAGTAGTAGGAGCTGGGTGTACCAAATCATTTCCAAATCTATGCGTATGGTACAAAAATAACAAGCAAAAGATTCATGCACACTGACAAATCTTTCACAATTCATCCTGTTGTTGAGCATCCTTTCGGTCAAACTGGCATCGATTATTATTAGTTCAATATTATGACCGGTGCCAAACCACAACCTCAGACAAACTCTACAATTAAAATGTGTAATAAATAGCATCCACAACAACGTGTATAGTTTAAATATGTATATAATTATATTTATTGAGATAATTAATCTACTTGTGGAAAAGGGCATTTTGCTTAATAAATTCTGCTTTGAGATGGAGCACCATTGCTTGGCCAAGAATTGGCCTAAGTCTTTGTACTCACACAACAAGAGTACAAGACCTTTGTGAATGTTAAGAAATCTGTCCTTTTTATAAAAGTTATTCATGTCACATTCCAAACACTGTCTCAAACCTGATTTATAGTGCTTTATTGTTTTAGCGTTTTTCAGAGCAACATATATTTTTAAAATCTGGTATGGCAATTAAATATTGTATATGAATAGAGAAGGCCCAAACTGCTGCATGTCACTTTATAGTGAGGCGAGCCAGAATGGGTCACGGTTTTAAAATGGCACTGATGTATCCACAACATCCCACCAAAAACACTCTTAATAACACATTAAGATTAATAAGAGAAAAGGACAACACACATAACATGGCCTTCAACCACACATTGATGCACCAACACACTTTGACAACAGTTTTGCTGCAACACCATACTGTGCATCTATTTTTTTGAGGGGTTTACTTTATCATGAAGACAACAGTCAACTTCACAAGCAAAACATCTTTAACATTGCTACTGAGAGCCCCAGGGAACAGGAACATAAAATATATATGCTTTAAATATTAAATTTTTGACCCATAAATTTCTGTAACTTGTATGCAGAGATTACTGCAGTTATTACAATGTTTCAAACAAAACATTCTGAATGATATAGTATGAATACTATAAAATTACAAGGAAACCTGTCAGAAGGTCACATTTCAATGTCAACTATGTCCAGAGTAAAGGGAAAGTAGTGTACTATATCTTTTATAAATCAAATTGATACATCACAGATTTGTGAAAAAGTAATAATCTGCATGGTCCCCTAGAGCAGGATTACTTCAGAAGCATGGCCAAGTTGTCACAATGCAGGTTGCAGTAGAAGGCTCTTTAGGCTCAGACCAAAGAAGTGGATCTGTTTGCTACTCCATTTGCACTCTAGGGATCCTGTAAAATTGGTTTCAAACAGATCGTAGTTCGTCCCTAATAATTTTCGCAAATTTGATAATTAGGGCCATAAGAAATTACACTATGTTTCATCAGAAAATAATTACTAAAACGCAGCTACTCCACTCCTGATGGAATGTGACCTAGAGCACAAGGATCCCTGCTAGTTCTGATAAAATTATGTACCTATTGCCCCAAGGCCTCTAATTGATTATTTTGTAAAACGAGGTATGTGTCTGTCTGTGGTGGCAGCATAACATTCCATGGAACTACTATTAACTACCACCACTATGGAAGGGATGTTAAGTTCAAGTCATTGGAAAGTAATTTTTCTGCTCTTGTGCTTTCCACAGCCACCCAGTACAAACTTTGCTGGTTAGCACAAGTGTGGAACAAATACATGGTGTGCATGTGCTGCCATGTTAAATTAACTCCAGCTATTTATCCTATGCAATTTTCAGATCTGTATAAATAAATAAAAAATGTGAAGCATGCTATATTGCACAAATACTTCTTTCTTCCATCTACGCTACTGTAACACAGAATGTGTGGCAGTGGGTACACAAGAGCGTCTAATGTCCTCAGTCTTTACGTTGCTATGCATTGTTGTTATGGAAGCATCTGCATGCAAATGCAAGCATGCCCAGCTAAGTGACATCAGCAGCAATTATTATTACTGTATTTCAGTTCACTAGCTAGCCTACTCTGATGCACCAATGTACATATGGTGCACCTTACCAAAGAGTACAACTATGATGCACCAAATTACTTATGGTGTGCCTTATCAAAAGCACATCTACACCCAACTTCGTATCAGTTAACTTTTGCCTGAATAATTAGAAAGGACCATTTGCTTCCTATCATGTGCAAGAAGGTACCCACACAAGAACACAAGTGTACAGTACACCCAAACACAACACCAGTGCTAACTCAAATTGCCCCTCTCTTAACAACACATCCAATTGCCTAATTATAACATACTACTAAAATCAACCTCATGAAGAGTGTCCACTGAGGATCCAATCGTTTTCATCAATGGATGGGGCTGTGAGGTGGTGTTACCAAGTTGAAGCTCCCTCTGCAATTCTTCTTTTGTGCGCAACAGGACTCGTCTTACTTCACGATTTTGGGGAGCCAGGCAGATTGCTTCTGTCAAGTCCTGCAGAGCTTCTTTGGCTTGTCTGTAAGAACAAAGGTACCAGTATAATATCTCCACCACGCACAAATTGTATCTTTATAATTTTGGAATATCACTCACTTTTGGTCTCGCCGTGCCCTTGCTCGCACATAGTAAGCCTCGTAACAGTCCGGTCTAAATTCCAGGACTTTGTTTGCAATTGTGATGGCTTCATCGGTCTCCTGCAATAAAAAATGGGATGAAACCTCTGGAACAGCACAGACTTCACATACACTTACATTCATCTTTCTCTTGCAACGTGAGTGGTTGAGCAAGAGTTGAACTCTAAGTTGATCAAATGTCTTCTCATACTCGCCATACTCATGGCCATCCCCTGGCAGCTTCTTTAGTGCATACTGAAAACGATGGGCTGCCTCCTTCAGTCGATTCTTTTTGTACAGAACATTGCCATCTTCCAAAAGCTTGGTCAGCAACACAATCCTGAGCAGAATAATAGCAACATAAAATCTATGCACCATAATGACTGCCAAAAAAAAATAAACTTGCATTATTTCAGGTTTTCCAGATGCCATGGCCCACGTAGCTGGGCCCAATTTTGCTCCTTTACGTAGGAAACGGTGCACTGCTTGAAGATGACGGCAGCCAATTGCTCTATCCAAAGGTCTCATTCCATGAAGGTCCACATGCTCAACCATGGCACCCTTATCCAGAAGCAGCTGAAGGGAAAAACAACAACTCAGCACACCTGCTTTAGATGGCTGTGACCGCTTGCATTACCTGAACAACAGCTGGATCACCATTATATGCAGAAAAGTCCAAAGGAGTGCGTCCACTTTTGTCTGCATGATTGACATCTGACCCATGGTCAACAAGACATTGAGCTGCATGTAACTTGCCCTTCAGGCATGCCCAGCTAAGAGCAGTCAGACCATCTTTATCTTGCTTCAGTATTGAGGCACCTATTGCAATAAAGACACTGATAAGTACAAGTAACATATTGCCCTGCATATTATAGCATGCAAGTAAATATGGGGATGACCACCATTTAGAAAAAAGCCATATCTGCAAAACCCTTTCCCCCTGCAGGTTTGGTTTTGCAGATAGGGCTTTTTTCATTGGGGCAGCAGATCTGATGGTTTTACCAGCATGCTGGTATAAGGCATAGTATGTGGGTATAGAGCAGGGTTTTGTTCACATTTTATCTCAATAATATGACATGTGAAATTTTTAATTTCTTCCAAAAAATGTGAAAATAGCTGGGGAAAAGAGACCCACCCACTCAGACAGTGGCCATCCACAATGACTCCATGCTCTCACCTCACAACACTTGACAAAATGCAACCCCCTTACCAGTTTCTAAACAAGATTTTTCTTTTTTAAACTGGGCATGGACAATACTGTATGTGTAATAAGTGGGGTAGTGCAGTAAGTTTGCAGTAACCCTTACTGGTGGTTACTTACCTTTGGACAGCAGCAACTCCACTATGCCCACATGATTCTCCATAGTTGCCACCATCAGTGCAGTGCATCCCTGGCCATCAACTTGTTCTAGCGGGGCTTTTTCTTGAAGGAGTAACTCTGCAACTGGCCAGTGGCCTTCCTTTACTGCCGCAATTAAAGGTGGTGTGTCCTGCAGTGACGTGAAAGATTTATTTATGAAAAGTGATCCTTATGCCATCAACTTACCTCAAGATTAGTGACTGCCACACTGGCATTACGTTGCACTAATACTGTGCAAACTTCCTTCTGGCCATTGGCAGCAGCTGCAGTTAGAGCTGTTTCCCCGGACACACTGTCTGGTAAATTTATCTTCACCTCTGACATGTCTAGCAAGAACTCCACAATCTGGCAGAGATTCACCACAGTTAAATCAGATCAAGACCAAAGACAAAAATGTACTCACCTGCTGATGACCTTTTCCAGCAGCTGCAACAAGTGCCTGCTGAGCTGCCTTGGCCATTTGAGATTCTTCCCAGTCGCAAGACAGCAGGTAACCAACAACACTCAGGTGCCCATTGGAGGCAGCATGGTACAGGGGACCCTGTTTCTTTTGGTTCTTTCGGTCTAGAAGAGCTCCATGCTGGATGACCATTCGAACTATTTCACAATGGCCCTGCATAGATGCCAATGCTAACGCAGTCATGCCTTGCCCATTGCAAGCATTCACGTCTGCTCCAAACTCCAAAAGGAGGGAAGCCATGTCAGTAAAGCCTTCATAGGCACAAACAGCCAAAAGTGGAGCATTGTTCAGGACCTTGGTGCAATGGTTGGAAGATGCTCCAGAAAGCAGCAGCAAACGTGAAACCTGATCCAAAATTAAAAACCCATGTGAGATCTAGTCAAAAAGAGAATTGATGGAAATTCTAACCTTGACATTGGGACTGTACACATTTCTCAAGCTGGTCAGGGCATCTGACACATCCACAGAACTCAAAGCAATCCAGAAAGCTTGCATGTCTCGAGACGAGTATGTGGTCTGCCTCATGTTTTTGTACACGTGTGCTTTAAGGACATGGTGGCCAAGTTCCACAGTCTTGTCTGGGTTCAAAGGCACTTCTAGCCGTGACATGCGAAAAGCTATTCCAGCATGACCATACCTGCAGAGAATACATTTGATCAGCATCAGTTCACACACACAAGAACTTCCCACGACTTGTTTCAGGTGATTCAGTTTTCTGAGTGATTAATTTAATTACTTAGCATAGGAAAACACACCCTTGAAGAAAACTACAAATGTCATAATACCCTGGTTCAGTAGTTGTAATTTAAAAAACAGATTTGGAAATGTTATGTTCTACACTGATTGTGTGAATTATTATTATTAGCTTTTTAAAAATCCAGACAGGGAGAAGAAAAGTCATAACTGTTTTCTGGTTCACCAGTTAGCATGGAATAATTTTGAATGCCTTAAAAATTATGCATTTTACATATTTGAGCCAATGAGTCACAGAGAATATATTACAGCAGGCCCTCCATATCTGCAGGATTTGATTTCAGGACTTCCTGCAGATACTAAAATTCCATGGATGCTCATGTCCTTCGTATGCATTTTTACATTTTTTTATTGATAATACCTCGTGATGACCCTTATAGGGGTCTTTAGGGGGGTGGAACACCACCATTTTACATTCCAATTTTTCTATATCTTCCTTCACTCCGGTGCAGGGATTCAAGGACATTGGGTAAGGAGAGGGATTTTTGGGGCGGGAACATGGGTGCAAGTGCATTGTCTCAAATTGGGTCATGTGCTGTTCCCCAGAAGGTTAGGTTGCCAGACACCTCCAAGTCAGAGACCCACCTGACGCAGGTGAAAGGGAACTCCCAGACGGGAATTGAACCTGGGACCTTTCACTCAGCGAGCCGAGATGTTACCATCTCGGCCACTGCACCTCCCCATGTCCTTTGTATACATAATAGTGTAGTACATGCATATAACCTACTCACATCCTACCTCATACTTCGAGATGTACTTGAGGTTACTTATAATAAGTTATAATACATTTAAAAAACTTTCCCTTCACTGTAAAAGCCACATGTCCAATAGTAGTAGACAAACACCCTTCATTTATTGTTTCCAAAAATATGAATTAATAAAGTTCTCATACCTCAAATCACAGATGAACTTTGTACTACTGCCTTCATCTCGTCGGATCAGCCACTCTCTGAATGTCGGGTGGAAGAACATGTATGTGTCATCCAATCGCTTTAGCAGAAAGCCTGACAGGACCTGTTAAGAAGCATTAAGTGAGCTCCTGTAATCCCAAAGTTCAGTCTATTCACAAACCTGAAATCTGCTGTTAAATTCTTCCCATGAGAGAGGCTTCTTAACAGTCAGGGCATTGACTGAATAGTAAATTTCCAATGGCGTCATGGGATAGAGTGAAGCTAGGCAGACTGCAAGGATGCTTGACACTTTCTCAAAAGAGCGCACAGTTGGAAAGCGCAAGTTGCAGGCTAGCAGGAAGAGCTCAGAAAGAGAGACTGGCAGGACCTTGTACCTGGAGGTTTTCACCACCAAGTGACCTTGCTCAATAAGGTCAAGAGTCATCTTCACAAATAAAAAGCATCCCTTGGACACAGTAACCATGTGATTACTGAAGCACACTTGCCAGTTGGTGCTCTCAGGCTTGTTGGATGTGACAATGTTGTGCCGCACAGCATTACTGCGTTGGATGCGGAAATTGATGTAATCCGAAATATCTTTCTGCATGCTATCATCTGCTGGTGGCCTGTCCAGGCTGAAACAGACATGTTTATTATTATGTATCTCATTTATTTCGATTCAAGCAAATATATCGGTACCTTATCTTGTTGTAGGGTAGGAGTTGCGTCACTTCCAACAAATTTGTGCGAACTGTGACAATAACTTTCAGCCAGTTTGGGAACTTCATAGTGTGACGAGCTAAAAAGCTGGCTATGGTGTCTCCATAGTCAGGGCGATGGTACTCTGCCTCACAAACTGCATCAACTACAATGATGTAGTAGTCATTGGGTATCTTGTTCTGGCGCCTTAGCATGTTCAATGGATCCAGGACGCCCTAAAAAGAAGGTTTGTTAGAGACCAATGTTGTTGGCATAAAAGAACTGTCACTATCACCTTCACAAAAGCGACATTAGGATCAACTATACACTCCCTCAGGGATAACACATTCTGAAGGTGTGGGTCCCCGATGACATGCTCTCGGTATGCTGCAAGCTGTGGAGCCTGGCACAACTGTGCAGCCATTGAATGCACAAAGTCTGGCACCAAGCAAGTATTGTTGTTGTCAGCCTGCAAAATACCCAATGTCTCAGAGATCAATTTTGTTGGCAAACTTAACTAGTCCTCACCTGGCAAAAATGATAGGCTACTACATGTGCAGATAAGGAGGAGGCACTGTCTGAGACTAGATTCAGCTGAGAAGATGCACCTCGAGATCTGGAAAAGCTGCTGTTCAACTTTGGCTTTTCCTGCCTGCTGTACTGAGTTTCTGTAAAAACATCAATATTGTCTGTATCTGTAGCCTACACTCCATTAAAGCCAATGCCATACCATAGGGCTCAGATCTTCTTCTGCCAAAGCAACTGTGCTCTACCAGTTGCAAAATTATGGCTGTCTTCCCTGTTCCAGGATAGCCTGAGATGACAATCCCTCTGTTAGTAAGGGAGTCAGAACTCAGCATCCGACCCACTTCTTCAAACAGCCACTGTCTCCCAATGAAAACTTGGTCTTCTTCAGCTTGGGGTACTTCAAAAAACAGTGGCTTCAGTACAAGATGAATGCTACGGTATTGGGCAAATCGCACTGAAAATATAATTTTTGTGTTACATATTATCTTTCGAAGATGCTAAGCATGTCAATATAATTATTCACCTTTGGGATCCACGGGCCCCTTCACATTGCCACACCGTGCAGACCTCCTGATGTTAGCATGGCGTTTGCCAAAGAGGTTCAGATCTTCCACTTGGCCAGGCTGGGATGCTGTAAGATGTACATGATGTTAACATACACAATCTGTTACAAAAAACTGGCAGCAGGCATTTTTCTAAACTAAGAACCCTAGTCTGGACAACCCCATGCGATATGTTTCCATGGTAAACTTGGACCGACTATCAATTTCAGAGAAATGTAGCTACCTCAACTGGGACCCGAATTGCACAAGTAGGGCCTACTATTGGATTTTTAAAAAAATACACAAAATATTCTAACAGGGCCTGGTTTATGAACTGTAAGTAGGGACGAATAATAATTCTCCATTTCAATGAGCAAATAAAAAGAACCAATTTTATACAATTCATTGGAAAGAGCAGGCATGGATGTGGGGCATGCGAGTGGACATAATGGGTGGATTGTAAAGACGCAGTTTAATCCGCAGCTCAGTTAGATCGCAGTTTAAACAGGGGTTCCGCTTACAAAGACGGTGTTTTGCCCAATGTTTAGCCTGGAGATGAGGTTTAAACCACGGCTCAAGTAGATCGCGGTGTAAACAGGCCATGTCTTTGCAATCCACTCAATGTGTACTGTCCTGAGGCCCAACATTGAAGTAACCAACATTTTCACAAAAGTGAAGCTACCCAGGGTGACCATGGTAGGACCAAGAGCTCTTGGTAGGACCTAAATGACTTTGGGTGGAATTTTTGTCGTATTACTAGTTACTGCTAACTTAGCAGTACCATTGCATTACACTGGTACTGCTAAGTTAGAAGTAACTAGTAGTACAACGTAAATTCCACCCTTTATTTCTTATTCTTTTTTAAACCTATGATGCTTTCATTATTTAAATAATGACTACATAATTTGTACATCTTCAAATCTTGAATAGGCTACATTTATTACATCATGTTATCATGATTTCTTCTTTTGTTATAAATTAATTAGGTCAGAAGTAAATTCTACTTACTTGTGACTGAATGTCGCCTTGGTGCTCCATTGATGGGACTAGCTGACAAGCTGGCCCCTGACACAGATAAAGACATCAGTGAAGCTAGGCTGTCGTGTGATGGCTCTTGACTCTGAATGGGATGGCGATGAATGTCTGCCTCTGAAGATCCTACAAAAAAAGTGTTAGCTATGTGAAAATGTGCCTCTACCTAAGACAGATTGATCAGAGCCTCTGCTTTAAAAGGTCACAGGGCATATTGGGGGCCCCGCATAAGGACCATACGATATTTTAACTCTTCCTTACCCCATATGGTATGCAGGAATATTAGAGAATCCAAGACTTACCTCAAAAATCGGGTCACTTGGTACAGTTAGAATCGTCTATCACTACAAGTACAACTGTATGTACAAGATGAAGTCCGTAAGAACTAAAGTGACTTCTATATCAATATGCAATTAAGTCAAAATGTTCTAACTACTGTATGACCATTTAAGATGGCTCCTAGAAACATTGCACAACATGACATCTGACCAGTCTTTTTCCAACCATATGGGCTGTAGGCTAGCAAGGACCAACCAATATTACCACCCACTCTACCCACCCCACCAAGCCTGAGCTGACACATGCTGACAATTAAGAAATACTGATCTACAAGTAAACAGATGAAATGCAATCTATCCAGGTGCCGCTTGAGATTTGTCATACAGTTCAGGTTACAGTTGTGCAAGTGCACACTTTTAACTATTTTGCAACATGTGATAAAACATTCTTCATTTATTTGTCCTACCATCAAACACGTTTGGTAATCTCATGCTTCCTTAACCCTTAACTACGTAGGTGGAGCCTGAGAGGCTCCAAGCACTATTTAAACGTATGTAACTTTTTCATTGAATTTTATTTTCCCCTGGCCTTCCGTGACTTTGTCAGAAAAATCTTCCTAAGCATGAAAAGGAAATAAAAAAAATTTTAGTCCCTATTCTTTGGTTTAAAAAAATTCGTAACGAGGAACAGGTCCCTCCTGGAACCGCTCAGGCTCTATATCTCAGGTGAAGCCTGAGCGGCTCAAACACATAATGTAACCTTTTAATTAAAAAATTTTCCCTGTCGGAATATGCCGACTAAGCGTGTGATTTTTACGTTATCGGAAGCCTAATGATCTGAACTGCACTTTCTGTATGTGAAAAGTCCAATATAACAATTTAGTTGATAAGCAGAAATTGAAATATACCGTTGGAGCCTCTCAGGCTCCACCTACATAGTTAAAGGTGTTTCAGCCACCTACGTAGTTAAGGGTTAACCAGCCCCTCCAGTTCTGACCTTCTACCCTTGTCACAATGACTTGTTAGGTTGTTCTCAGAAATAGCCACAGTGTGTCAGGGTATTCAGTTCTCACTGGCTATGGCCCACAAACTTTTGTGCAGGACACTGCTCTCAAAAAGGGATATTGCAAAACTTGTTTGATGGTAGGACAACCACACAATATCATCTCCAGGTATTACACTGAAAAATATCTAACAACATGTACCATAATATTATTGTCCCAATGGAGCATTTTAGTTTAAACACGCACACAAAAACTTTAAAATCCTATTGATTACTTCATTGATTACCCCTCATACTATAGTAGCATAATGGCAGCAGATTTCAAATACCAGTTCAATATACAAAATATTTACTATTTTAGACATGAGGAAGCCAAAGATGTCCTAAACACTGTTAGCTGTGAGTTAAAATGTATATCATGACCACCAACTCTATTAAAATCCAGAACTCAAATCTTTTCACCCTACTTATGCACCAGCTCATTGCTATCAGCATTATATCATGCCTAGTAATCACATTTTTGATGCGACTATAAATTATTATGATACTTTTCGTGAGTAATTCAGATATTGTGACATGCCAATACAACAATAAAAGTGCTATAAACCTGCCTACAGCATAGACCTCTGCTCAAAAAAAAATGCTACTTATTCAACAGGGGTTACCATGAAGCATCAAAAGTCTTCTCAAGGGACCAAACAAAAGTTATGTAATCGGCAAATCCTCCATTTGCAGAGTCCATTATAGACTCAATTTTACTGCATTGCCAATCGTTTCATCACAAATTATGAAGTTGCTCGCTATACCTTTAAACTTTAAAGCATAAAACTCCAAAATCTACACAATAGAACCAGAGTGCAAGGATTCAAACTACCTAAAGCACCATCTTGAATAACCTTCTTTATTTCTACTTATAGTGGAAGTTGCACCACACTTCATTCTCTTGGCACAACCACTGTAAAATACTGCAATACAGTGTATGGCTGACCCCAAGCTTCCATCCCACAGATTAATGACACCTCACCTGTCAAAGTTGATACTGGGCTAGTGCTGCTTGATGCAGTGGTGTTTGCTTCAAAGCTTCCCAGAGATGAAGAAGATGTGCACGACTCATGACTACGAGTGCTGGCAACTACAGTCCTTGTAGATGGTGATGGAGTCTTCTTGCGTGTCTTGTCTCCAAATAGCAGTCCATACATGTCTGGATGTGAATGGTCACCACCTTTCTTCTTTTCCAGACCTCGTTCTTCATGGTCTGCAGAATGTAATCCGCAATCAAAACTCAGAACCCACACAAATCAAAAAATTGCAAACCTGAAAGTGTTGTTTGGCTAGTGCAACGTAGAGACTGTGCCTTCTGTCTTTGAGCCCAGGAGCTGCGTGCAAACTTGGGGCTTGGTAGCAGATACTTCTTTCGAGTTTGAGGAGGTGTGGGGCAACCTGAAAATTAACCCTTCATTAGTAAAAGTTTTATGCAAAACTTATGAAACACTTGAAGACGCAATGGCTTGAGTCCCTCCTGCAGCATGGTACAGTATTAATATCGTCCTAGCATGGCTGTCAAGGTGTCCATGTCACTTTCTGTGCCCATCCAGCATATCTACTATACAGATTAACCTCCTTTGGTTAAGTGTTTCTGTGCTTCTACAGCATGACTAGTCAATTAAACGCCTTCTCAAACAAAAACTACAAAATCTTATAACTTATCCTATCTCTTCTAAAATAGGGCATGTTAATTTTATTCCTTCTCATCGTTGCCAAGAATGCCATAAAAGTAGCAAAAGAAAGTAAGCTCCCTTACTCTGAGACATGATCGGTGAGTCTGGAGATCGCATCCCAGCCAATGTCCTGGAACGAAGGCATTGCTTCCTTTCTGGATTTCCAGGGTTTCCTCCACTGCTCCCCTGGTCCTGACGAGCCTAATATGCAAAACCAAACAACAATCACATTTTTGTCTGGCATCGAGCATGATGAAGACTCATTACCTGCATGTAGGTGGTAAAGTGACCATTGGTCTTAACCTGCGGCCTAGATGGTGGGGTCGAGAGGCCCAACTCTGTGCTGGTCATGGCCTTCTTTGGGCCGGATCCTGTTGAAGAAAATAAGTAAATAAAATGAGGAGAAGAACCAGGCCATGGTAAAGCACTTGCCAATCTTCCCAGCGAACTGACAAAGATTTTATGTGCCATAAATGAGTAACCAGGTTGAAACAATGGTTATTTTTTTGTCAAATGACTGCAGGCTAATTTCAATACAGTGCACAAATGCTGTACTTGTCAGTCATGCAAGTCTTCAGTGAAAAACCAGGCATCTATTTCGTGTGTATACTTGGGGGGTCGTCCATGAAGTACAGTATATGGTATATCACGTTGTTAGAGAGTACTAGTATGTGAGGTGATGCCAGAATGACAGGGGGTAAGGGGATTATGCGGTAGCCCATGGCGTCATGCTTGAAAGTCAAAAGTGAATTTGATGCGAACATGTTGGCCCAATTTTATATTTAAGGATTAGGGAAAATCTTTGATAATGAGTAGGAATTGACAATGCATAATCCGAAATTTTCCCATAATTTGCATTGACACAGCCAGCCCTTAGTGACGAATTTGGTGTACTTTTGCATACCGGTATTCAATATGTTATACAGGGTGTTCGCGAATGATTCGGCCAGATTATGAGGGGTCTCAGATTTAAAACGACTAAGGGCCAGTTGCACCGGCCTCAGTATAACTTAGAACCTCGGGTATAACAAGAATTGCCATAGCAATCATTGTTGGTCAACAATGATTGCTATGGCAATTCTTGTTATACCCGAGGTTCTAAGTTATACTGAGGCCGGTGCAACTGGCCCTTAGCCATTTTTGATCTGAGACCCCTCTTTTCTAAGGTGAGGGAGAACTCCTATGCACCATTAGGATACATTTATATAGACGTGTCATGAGGTACTTCTGCAGGTACCACGGTAATATGCTTTAAACAGAAGGCATATAACATACTGGCAGGTCTTTCCGCGTAACCTAGTCTTTTTATTTTACCATTTACGTGGTACTGTCGAATTTCAATTAAAACTATGATCTCATGAAGTGTTGCAGGCTGTATACGAGACATACAGTATGAAATGCAATGTGCAATTCTCTTTAATTAAATCTAATTATCTTGATAAAGAGACTGGGGAGACCAAATCACAAGTCTACAACAAATGCCCTGGAGTTCACCCTGCACCAAGTTTCTCTGAATTAATATGAAATACCCTGAATTACTGTATTTATAACTATTCCCAAGTGCTGACATGTCAAAAAAAAACACCCTCGTGCAAGTCACGACTCTTGAGCAAGACTTTCTGTGAAAAGACAAGGCGCAAAATGGTGGGCCTTCTTGAGTAACTGTGAATGACATGGAGATGTGAGGGAGTCGGAAAGCCGGAAATCGTCGCGACGTACTTTATGTCGACATGGGCCTACCTTGGAGAACACAAAGTGGACATCCCTCGCTCCTGAAGAGGCACGAGTAGCACCTCTCATGGCCGCAGGTGTCGATGAGCTTACGCTTTTTTCCTTTGTCGAAAGGCATGTGGCAACTGGGGCATACACCCAGGTACTCATAGTCCATAACCTTACGGACAGCATCGAGATCTGTAAGAATAAAAATCATATTAACAACTCGAAAATGACATTTTAAGTAATAGTTTCCACGATAAAAACCGACACTCCCGTTGTCTTCTGGAGACACATTTTTAATCCTAATAGATCACCAACGCAGATGTACCTCCCAGAGGATTATACGTGCGACCAACAAAAAATAAAAATATCAGGCGTGACACACCGGCAGGGCAGCACAAAAAGGTCAATTTGAGTCGCACCTCGCGGCTTGATGGACCCACCAGTGATGTTCTGAGATGGCTGACGACCCTGCCGGCTGACCTCACTTACTTCACTTCTTTCCTCTCCCGGAAGGCTATGCCGAGATTATGGCAAAGATGTTCCGTCGCCTGCCATGAGAACAAAGACGCCGCTTACGAAAAGAATCCGCGGAGAAGCCAGCATTCCGAGCCTTCTACATTTTATGCCAGAGCTCGCTTTTAGTCCCAACTTACGGCCCATTCATGTCACTCTCCTTTAATTAATGCATAATATATGCCGTCAGAAAATACAGAGTACTTTATGGTATTTCGTGTACTTTGTGTTACTAAAGGCGCCTCCTCCTAACATTTCTTCTGACCAACCAATAATTTGTCTCCACAATGTTCATGTGTAATGTTAATTGAAAAGGATACGGACAGTTAAATCAAGAACATCGTAATGCAAACTTGTTCGACTTGAATGTGCACGAGAATCTTCCTGGGGGGTCAACAATGCCTAACTGAGATTATTTTTTTGGAAGCCTTCCGCTATCCGGTATACGAGAGAATGCACTTTGTAGGCGAATGTTTACGTGTGCAGACAGCTCAGCAGATTCGAAATGAGTGCTTCACAAGCTGGCATTAAGTGCAATTATTATAACGTTCATATTATAACAGGCCTGCCTCCTATAATTGTTTCAAGTCACGTTTTCCCCCCTCATCCTACCGCTTTTGTTATGCGTAACAACAAGTGATCGAATCATCAGTGCAATTACCTGTCAAACGTGCAGCACCTCATTTGCTAGCATTACGTAATTTTTTTCGCAATACATAACAGTATTCAGTAGTACCTATAGCATCACAAAACTAGGGCTTCATCTTCATTTTGAGAACGTTCTTGTTCAGAAATAATTGCACTTCAAGTATTACGACACTAATTGAATAGGCACCAACAGGAAAAAGCCATACACAAGACATGAGCGGTGAATAAAAATGAAATACGCGCCCTTTTACGAGCCACGAGGCTTCGATTCGAACCATCAATTATGGGAGGCCACACTGAAGAAACTCCCTTTGCGTAGAAAGTGCTTCACGACCCTCTCTTATTTTTTTTGTCACCACTTGAACAGTACACGTCCCATGCACCATGTTGATTAACTGAACCCTAACAACTTGATTGTTAATGAAGAGTTCGCTTGATTCTACGTTCCCTACTGGGTGTCACGTTACATGGGCTGAGACTGATTTGCTGGTGACACCCCGACAGCTACTCAATGGTTCACCAATTTCGACGAAAACCGGACTCCGCACCTGGTCTGAGAGGACAGTGACATTACCGTGCAACCGACTGAATTATTCAAGAGGTCGACTTTCAAATTCTACCCAATTTCAGCTGTCAATGTGTCAAATGAACGAGTGATTGACAGATTCGCTGGTGTCCTTTGCTGGTCATGTATGACGTCCTTCGCTCTTCCACTCACCATGCCTGTGGGAGCCTAAGAAATACCAAAAGCCACATGCCTGTACGGTACGTAACTCTGGTGCCACACCATTCTCGTGTACGGTCCATTGCTCCTCCCCATCCGAAGGATTAATTCGTTCACAACCGCATTTTTTACGCAAGGCTAACCAGAAGAAAGCCTGAAGCCACTCATTCATTTAGTTTCTCCAGCCATTTGCATTGCTTTTTCTTCGTGCCCACCGCCATGGGCGTCGACCAATCAAAGCGTGAACATGAATCAATCAAATGGTCCTGAGGTACGGGGGGCACACTTACTAATGCTGGCCATTTACTTCCAAGGTTTCACATCGCAGCTGAGCTTGCACTGCAAACAAGGAGCCATAGTTTAAGAGTGGAAGCGTGAAAAATAAATTTTGTCGAATCAAAGTTCACTCCAGCGTGGGCGGTAACCAATCACGATGGGCTTTGTCTCGCAGATATAACACTCAACTGGAAGTCCAGACATTTATTGCGATTAGGAAGAACCCGACAACAATAGGCTCTGTCATTATAAGTGAATAATAAAATAAAATAAGAAGTTATTTTATTTGACACGCTCTTAGAAGATGGCTCTTCGTGATCCAACATCTTCCATTTGTTAAAAGAGGCATCATTACACCTCCTGGGCCGACTTTTTCCCCATCTGACATTATTCTTGTCCCGTTGCGTGACTGACAGAATTAGTCTCACACGAATAGATTCTCACGAAACACCTGCTGACATGACCTAAATATGGCTCCACACCTCCCAAATGGAATCCTCAACAATCACCATTTAGGACCATTTGACCATAGTTGTACATTTCACGCGGGCGTTCAAATTACTCACGACCAATCGACTTGCCACGCTTTTCTATGGCTTCGAATAAGGATGCCACACCATTTTGTTTTTATTTACAGCCTTGTGGCCATTTTGAAGCAATAAAAAAATATTTCCATGCATATTCGTTGTCATCATTTTCAACCGAATGTCAGTGTGTCGTCATCTTAACTGCAACGTTGCATCAGCACACCCACGTGACAATTGCACTTACCATCTGCTCCACCTACTATAGAGTACCGGTAACTTATATGGAGCGAAGTAATTCGCAAGAGTATGGCCCGTAGAAGACGAGCTTTACTTGTCCTCTTTCAAATATTTACAAAAGTAAAGTGCTGGTCATTGCGATGAAAGGAAAGAAAAGAAGTAATTCGTGCGGACCACTCACTGTTACTTTCATCTTCTTGCATGGAAACGCTCATTTCGACCCGACACAAAAAGCATAAATAAAATATACGATGCAGAGAAGAGCCAGAAGACTTTCATCCACCGTTTGTCTCGCTCTTTGTCGTTTGCCTGGATTTATGTCAATTGTAATTTTTTCTGCCCTCCCACCCCCTGCCTCTCTCTACACACACCACCACCCAAAATGGATGTAAAAAATTAAAAGGAAGATCCCACGATCTTTTAGTGTGTACCTGTCACGCTCTGACTACAGATGCCCACACAAACATGAGACCTCTCCCGACCTCTTGAAGTGTAGGAACAAACAGGGCCATCAATCAACAAGACTAAAAGCTCGTATACATCCATACACAACCGTGATATTTTATTCCCAAATTCAACGGCATAGCGCACTTACGCAGTTACTTTTACGTGTAACCATCCCAAATCAGCCACTGTCTGGCTTACAGTTACAAAAAAAAATGGATAGCGACCAACATCTTAACAGATTTTAATATTTAAAAATATACTCAGCCCATTCTTATAAATGCATAAGAACGTCAACTCACGGTGAAGGCATACTCGATAACAATGCTGAGGTCGGTGTTGTGCATGTGGAATTTCACTGACAGCAAAATAAGATTAAGCTAGAGGCAACTGCACCGAGAACGTGACTTCTACACTTGCCTGAAGGGACAAAATTTCAACTCATACTCCTGGTGAAATTATAATGGGAACAGCCCCATGATATCAGAGTGGAAGAATCCTCAAGCTATAGCTTATGAACAAGTAGTGAGAGATGACTAAAATTATTGACGCGCCCATAAGCAGGTCAAGCAAAACCAAGAACATTGGGAAATAATCACATCTTTATAACAGCTTTATACTGCAAGATTTATCATATGTGACACCATGCATAAAAAGAAAAGCCATATATGGACATATCTTCTTGCTGCATGCCATCTAGTGAAACTAAAATGTTGTACAGCAACTGTTGGCATAGCTTCAATTGCCTCTCACGCTCATTGCTGTGTAATAAGAATTCGAAAGCTTCGTTGTCGATGATAATGAGTGTCTCTTTTTTTAGTAGTAGGGGTAGAGGAAGGTAAAGCACATCCTATCCATCAGCCAAGGATAAACTCCTACGCAACAGCTCCCAACCCATACGCACCTTAGTTTATTCGACTAACATTCCACAACAAAGTTCAACCTGATCAGAATTCACCACGAGTCCTTTTTACCCCAAGTCTCATCAAAGACACTGTCCCAAGCTTGAAAATTACGTGACTTTCATTTCCGAGACTATTGGCGTATGTCGTTACGACACCAAACCCTTCAGGTTTCCATACAAGGATATCTGAGCAGTTGTCCATACTATCCCTCTCCCACCTCCTTTCTGACCCACTGCTTATTGAATGAGTAAAACCAGCTTCTGGAAACCGTAGCATTCCCCAAATTGGCAATGTTTAGGTTCGAACCTTGCGAAGTGTTAACTCATTCACAAAACGAGTCCTCCAGAAGGTCTCAAGTGAAAAACTTACGATATCAAGATACCCCCACAACCTCCACATATCTATATCGGCTTCAGGCTTATCCAGTATAATTCTGGGTCATTGCATCCCCTAGACAGCGAGGTTTCAGGTATCCTTGAAGTATGGGGGGGGGGGGGGNGGAAACCACCTTCGATAATAATATGCCTATACCGGTCGGTAGTTTCTCCACTTATTAAAGCGGAAGTTTTCCCCCTGCCTGGACCACATCGTGGGAGGTCACCAGTTTCAGGTCACCTTTGAAAAAATCAGGGGGGACCAGGAGAGAAACATGTGTAGCCTGCTGCGAAGCTAATCTGCACTAGAAACGATTTCCACACCCACAACGTCTCAATGGTTCCAACAATAATTTTTGGTCATGTCGCCCTGTCCACCCATAACGTTGGAAATGCTCCGATTTGGCCTCGCCAAGTGACACCCCAAAACACAAGGAAACAAAAAGGATAGCCTTTCCTGCTGGGAACGTCCTTATGAATGGCCTGTGGTTTCCAAGCAATTTCCATTCCGTGAATGAAATCGAGCCTTGTGGTAATGGCAACACAAGGCGTTTTCTTTTTTCTTTCTCTATTCCCCCTGCAGGCAACTACAACAGGGGTGGAGTCACTGGCTTTAAGAAAAAGCCATCCAGGATGGTATTCAAGGCCTTCTTTAGCACCTGGAGTAGCACATGAGACATCTATCCGAGCTCGTAAATCTCGATGCTATCGTAGCTGACGGTTTTTTTTCTTTTTTTTCGGATTGGACCAGCCAGTAGCCAACACCGCCTTCAACCCTCCTTAGTAATGGGGCTCTTTTCCATTCATTATATCCTGGCTCCTGATTCCTCTTTCTTTTGTCTGCTTTTTATGACCACAACAAGAGAACACCTTCACCATTAAAAAAATACAGGGTGAAAAAAAATAAACCTACTCTATCCTTGAAAAGGTATCAATTAGTCCTGTCAGGTGTCAGCTATTTTTGGATCTCACTAGGTGGCAGCAAATCATCTCTTCAAATTGCCCTTTACCCCGACCGTGACCCAGACAGTTCTTATTTCATCTTGCTGTCCCAACATGCATCAATCACTTCCTGAAAACGCTAATTATTATAGCCGTACGTTAACAGGCCAGGTCAAGGTGCGCGACTACAGGAAAAAAACTGTCTTAACAATAAAAATGAAGCAATCTCCACTAACCCATCCAACAATCAAAATCGTCACAAGTTTTAAATGTGCCTATGTCCAATCCCTACTGTTTTTAATGCCTACTTAGAACGTACGGGTTATTGCTGGCTATTTGGAGAGAGCGAGTGGTTACAGACTCCGAGTGTAATTGCACATGTAGCGGCAGCCCCACCTAGGCAAAACTTCCAACCTAAGAGCTGAAATTACATGGCAGTCATTACGGTACAGGGTATATAGTTTCCCCCAACGCAAACACTAAAAAAAACTGGTAATTCCGACTCGTCTTTATGACCACTGCATTGCGCGTCCTGCGAGATGGGTTAGCGATTACTAGGGAAAGGCTTCTTCGAAATTGTAGACAACTTAACAAGACGATGACAATTACATTTTGTTTTATACGCCCCTAAGTTCGGTTAGTACATCATAACAATATATATACGATGGACTTGCACCCTGGGTCCAACACCGTAAAGCACTGCAATTGTGAAACACGCCCCATACTATTGCGCCACCTCGTAACAAAAGCAACACACCCTAATGTTCCTCCAATCAAAATGGCTCAATCAAGTCTTGCAACATAAAAAAAAGCGACTCGTAGTTCAAGAGACGAATTCCATGTTGTAAAGCCTCCCCCATCCATTCTCGCCATCTAAGAAACACCAATTAGCTACAGACGACAGCAGAAATGTGGCACGACTGGGCACTGATAGCTTTTTGAGCATGGTCAAATGAACTGGAACGTCGCCTACGAACAAAAACCAGCTGGTCACATTGCGATTGTGCCCATCGGATTGCTCACTCAAAAGGCCTGTCAACTACCCCAACCACGTCTTAATTCACAAACAATCGCAATCAACTCATTCAAAATATCAGACTTTTCCAGGACAGAAATATTAGGTTGCAAAATTAGATACAACATACAGTGTCAGTAGGAGCGGTTTCTAAGGCGACAACAACCTTCTGGGCCTACACCAAGGCGATCTGTGGGTCGTACCAGAAGGACGTTTTTTTTTTTCTAGTTCCCCCACGCAGTCATACCGATTCTACCCAATTCATATACATAGCCCCCAACAGTTTGGTTAACTAGTTTCCAGATAAACATCGTTCGATTTCCTGAAGCTGTGCCCTTGTGCGCAAAGCCGCTCTTCGCATTCTTTCTTCAGCATTTTTCCCACAAGTCCTGCGCATTTCTTGGATTCTTCTCACACTGAAAACTCGTCTCTGATGGACCCTGCCGCCTTTGCTTTCCCCTGTATAAATTCGGTCAGATTCGATCCCACGTTTTGCTTCCAACTACCGGTCTGTCATGTCCTCATATATTTTCTCGCTTCACAAATATGCGATTTTTCCTTACTCTCGCTTCCCACTGATTGGCTTGTTGTCGCAACTCATGGCCAATCCGGGCTAGCAAGCTGACAACACCTAGGTATCCGCGAATAATGCACTTGGCATAAATCTCCATTTTTATTGTGGCGTCTCTGTCTACGAGCATGAAATTAGATTTTTAACCGCCTTTTCAGGCGAGACTTTACGCTCATCTAATCTGGAAGCGATTTTTAGCTCCGTGTAATACCATCCAACCAGTTTTTCTTCCTACAGGGCTATGCACGTCCCAAGATAGCAACAATCCTGTAGAAACCCCTTTCGCTACCGAACTTATCTACAGCTGATTTTACAGTCCCAGTCACGAACTACACTTGAAAAAAAAAAGGCACGCACGTGGCCGAACCAATATCTGCCATTTTATCTTTATTTGCGAGAAGCCCAAAAATGGCGCCTATCCACTTGTCCCCAATCTAATTCGGAGACCACTTGAAGCACTGACAATCAACTTGCTTTTTGGTCCGACGATAATGATGACGCTCGAGACCCCTACAAGACGTGATTCTCAAACGACCATCCCTCACCCTCATCCAAGACGCCAAAAAAAAAAAAAAAAAAAGGTGCGCAATAAAAAATAAGAAAGCTAGGACCTAACAAAGAGGAGGTCAACACTCGAGTGCTATCCGGCATGAAGAGTGGGTGTGAGGTGTGAGAGATGGGCGGAGACAAAACGTCAGAGTTCAGGTGCACACTTGATGAATCTTATTCCCAAAAATGGGAATATATTCAGGTGCTAATTACGCAGAATTCATAAATCTTGACCAGTACCATNCCCCCCCCTCACGATTCCAAGAAGGTAATGACTGCTCCTCCTGAAAGAGACCCCCATTAGGATAATGCTCAGGTGAACCGGAGGACCACTTTCAGGTGTAGCACCACGGTGGGTGCACGTTGGCATACTCACCACAAATTGAAACGTCAGATTACTGGCGTCCTGAGTCAGATGCGTGTGGAGAGGACCGGGGGTTCCTAAGAAACCATCTCTACCAAAATAAAAGACAGCATCCCTCCTATATGGACTGATCATAAAGGAAGCTGAGAACCAAGTCACGCCCCTCCACTCACTTGCCAGGTAAAGTCATTCTCTTTGGGAAAAAGCTGCAGGCGACATGCTTTTTTCTCCATCTGAATTGCATTCTTCTATACGCTCCATTCTGTTTCTACTATCCCAGGGAACAATCGTGTCGTTTTTTTTGTGTGCTTTACGAGGGAGACAACTATATGGGATGAAAAGAAATCCGGACAGAGCCACGTTACAACCTACTATTTAAAAAATGTTCGTTTCAAAAATAAATTTTGACTGGTGTTATTATTTGGAACTAATCATAAAATGACCATGTGTGTTGCATAACTACTGTATACGGTGCGGTATCATGCATGTGCTCTTGAATATTGATTGCTGCCTTCAAGTTGTCGGAAGCTACGCAGGAAAATGGCCTCATCCTGCATGAAATCAGTTTCACACGCAATTGATGTAACAGCTACTGCGTCAAGTTTTCACGGGGGTACGCAATTATAGCCATTCACGGTAATAACCACACCTGCTCCCTGTATAATCACGCTAATGCACAGCTTATGGTCCCAAAATGTATGCTAATGCTGGGAAACGTGCCCAAAATCACATGCTACTTTGATCATATTTAACTTGCGTACCCTGACACCTGAAAATTTATGGCGACAGTCAATCGATATTCTCTTAAACCTCCTAACACGCAGACTAGACACAATTGCCCAGTATATCAATAAGAAAATGAAAAGAAAAAACCGGAAGCATTCTTTACGCTCGAGGCCGCAGTAAACTATATAAAAAACCGGTCATATATCGTTCGGAATAGTCTCCGTCAGACCCAAGTAAAACGATGTGAATTGGAAAACTTTTTCTCCGACTCGGAATGAGTCCTGCAACCAGCAAATAATAGGAATGAAAGTAGGCCGTACAGCAACCCAATGAGATGGACCCCTCAGGCCTGCCTCAAAACCACCAAAACCACCAATTCACTAGCTTAGCACGCCCCATATAATTTCATCAAATCTCACATCAGACCTAAAATAAAAACCGGTACTGCTTTAAAACAGTTTCCCTTTGACATATTCACCATGAACAAATTATTTAAATATTTTGTTTAAATATTAAAATTCTATACTTTTGTAACCCAACAACCTTCGTAAATTCCGACCCGTTTTTTATTGGTCCGGCATTGACCGACAGAAATAGCAATGACCACTTCACATCAATATGTGCATGTTCCGCTATCAGGTCCAGTTTTTGCTGGTACAACCGCCTGAAGTAATGTTGTTCATGCAGGGCAACATGCCCACGCTTATATTGTGAAGGGCAATGGAAGATATGCAGCGTCTGCGACAAAAAAATATATATATACAGTATATAGCTAAAAGACATTTGCTGGCTAGTAAGAGTGGTCTGATGGCTTCATCCCAAGGAAGCAAGGGAATTCTCCCAAACTTTTATCTCACGGCCTACCACTACTGAAAAGTGCCTGGAGGCTTCTTTTCAGGCCTTTTGCCTCCCACATTTTCCACAAAGATGCTCAACGCAATGTGCCAGAAGTGGCAGTTTTGTAGAAAAAAAAAGTGCCGTCGCAATTTTCCAGACAGCCTTCTGGAGTTAAAGGGAGAAAATGTAGCACCCAGAACAACCTATAATTTAAAAGGATATATCTGTCACAAAATACATAACCACATATTTTGCATATTTGCCACCCTCTACGGAACCCCACGATTTATCTATGGGAGCTGATCTCACTATATCCGTGTTAATGTGACCCTGATCCAGGATGATCACCCGACCTGACATGGCCCATCATGTATCACTCTGTAATCTGGATTGGAGCACGACCGAAGCAGTTCCCCTTGACCTTTTCCTGTCACAAAAGAGGCAATTTGGGATTCGCGTCCAGATCTGCGATACCGTATTTGGAGCCATGTAGTGCACTTGAGTCCAAGCACGGATGCAGAATTAGGTCGTATTTGCTCACATCGTACACCATGTGAATGTTTACCGAAAAACGCCTTCTCAAGTGGCACAAGACTTATCGAAAGCCTTATATGAAAGGAGCTCAGCTGACCCAGAAAACTGTTCGATCATGGTCGTGCACAGTTATTATGGGCAATAAAACTAAAGCTTCCTAAATTCAGTGCGTGGGTGCCAGCAAGTGAAACTATACACGGCATGACATGACTATATATAACATTTGTTTTTTTTTGTCGAAAAGACATGATAAGAGAAGCCGTGTACACCAATTCACACCTCAATCGTGTGAAGACGTCAGTGCTGCTTCATGTGTGCTGCTGGTAGCAGGATGACCTCATGCACGAAAAAATGACAAAGTTCTAACCTAAGGATCCTTGACAGGTAATTTCACGCGATTTGGCTGGCGCGCCTACCCCTGTTCCTGGCAAACATCAAGACAATAACAAGCTGGGATGAAGAGAAGTCAATTTTGTTTTGTCACTCGAGCAACATTATAAAAATACAAGCCTGTTAATGCACCAGGACTTGTGGTGGGTGCACCGAGTAAGGGTACCCGTAGCGAGCAGTAACTGTACAGGAGCACCACCTGGCAGCGTGTGAGCACCCTCTAGCGGAAGGTGTGTGGGGTAGGGAGGGCTAAGCAGGGATGTAGTCAGAGGGGGGGCGCACCCAGTGGGGAGAGAGAGAACTTCCAGCGGACATGCAAACAAACATCGTTGACAGTATTAGGTGAAATATTATTGAGGCCTTCAAATTCAACATTTCATGATTTCACGGCAGTACGTTGGTGATTATTACTTGTTTCAACTGCTATACTGGCCTAGGCGCTAACTTAGTCATAAGTTACCAAAAATGGCTTTTTCCTCCACCGATGTAGCCTCACCATGTTTGAAGTGGTTATGAAAGCGGTTCAGTGTCCTTGGGCAGGTGACATTTTACAACAAAACTGACTTCTGTAATCTCACATCCTACGTATCCATTATTGAAGTTTTACGAGCCCGATCGTGTACTACAAGCTCACTTAATTGTTATATTATTCAGTTTAATAAAACCTTAGGCATAATCCTATGCGGTGCGAATAATGATGATACCACTGCACAATGCAAATGGACTGATCCAACACCCTGCAAAAACAAGGCGCAGAAATAATAATTACCCTGCTGCTCTCCCAAGCCGTCACCTACCAGGTGACCCAAGCAATAGTTTATCATTATGTCCGCCTACTTGTGTCATGACGTTATTCATTCCAACACAAGGTACTTGCCCCCAACCTACCAGCAACGTCAGCTCGATCTTCAGCATTCACGCAATATATGATCGGTATAATTCAGGTGGCATCACAGAAAGGCTTCCATCAACGTCATGTCAGGTCTTCAGATGCTACCTGTTGTCTAAGATTTCACCTGCCAACCAGGTCACGTATGTCGAAGGAACGACACTTGTCTAAATATCAGAGTGGCGCAATGCATCATTTCTGGTTCGCTAGGCATGACTTTTTTATGTCGTTCTCTTGTTATCACGCACCTAAAAAAAAATGTTAAAAAATAGGTGCAACTTCACACATCGTGGTCAGAATTTACACTAACACTTCACACCCTTACCTCACGACTCCAGAAATATTATAAAACTCACTTTTACCTATTTTTAAGTTGGAGAAATGAGCACAAGGACAATATAAAAAGGGGGCGCAAAGAGGCGAAATTATTTTAGAGTCGGGCACAGTGGAATGCTTTGAAAGGCATTATCTCACAGAGGCCAATGATTTATCTGTAAAGCGTGAAAGCGGACGTCAAGAAAGATGGAAGACACGCTGACCTTTCGCACTCGCTTGCACGTAAGGTGGCCATTCTTCTCGCCGGCTGATGACCACAGTAATAAGCCTGCAAGAGCTTCAACCTGTCGTCTCCATTTTTATTTTCATTCTTTTTTTTTTTTAACGCTGCTTCAACTCCATACACATCATCACATGCGCAAAAGGGTCGAGGGCAATGTTGGATCTTTCTGTTTACAAAAAAAAGAAAAAGAAGAAGAGTGCGTCCGGGAGTCGAACCCGGATCAGTGTCGAAAAGTGCTCTGCCATTGAGCTATAGTGGGTCATAAAACCCACAAGCCCTTTCACAAGTTTCTGAATATACATGGATCATTCGCTAAGTAAACATGTCCTTTCACAAACTGTCTATTGACCTTAGTCCGAATACCCATTTCTTCCCGCCTGCAGATCGGAACCGTACCCCACCCCATCCCTGAGCCCTTTTGCAATTGAAATGTTTTTTTTTGAAACAGGTTTTACTAGGAAAATGTCACCAAGTCCCACTTTTCGATAGAGTCACCCATGTCCATCAGTCCAGTCGATACCAAGTATAATCAATGGCTTAGATTTCAATCAACTCCTCTAGCCTCCTCATCAGCAAGTGAAAAATGACGTTTCTCAGACATTATTTATACAAATGGCTGACCGTTTCTACTTACGTTAGGAAAGTGATCGTGTCAATGGTAGGGCCAAGCCTATATATCGTTTACGTCTCTACGTTAAAATCAAGAGTAAATCTCTCCCGTTTGCAGTAATATTACAGTAATAAATTTTTCTCGCCCCTCCTTCCCCATATTATGACCCTGTGACGATGCCAATTTGAACTCCCCTGAATTTAAACCGTCTTTGATTCACACCTCATTATACGGACCCTGAAGTCGGTAACCTCCTGAATTCAGTGCCCTCAGTCAACTTGTCACAACCCCACCCACGACCCGCCACCTTGCAACATGGGCGCCGAAATTACCAGGCATAATCCCCATCCCGACAACAATGGCCAGATCCGTTCTGACATCATCCGAAATGAGTGATCGCTCCCCAAGGGGGCCGAGCAAGTCCACCAACGCACTGTTGTGATTCGACAGCCCCAGGGAGTCGTCGAGACTTGCATATGGGATGGACACTTGGTACTCCAACTGGTCTTGTTTGCCTTCCCCCCCCCTCCCCCCCCCCTTTGTTTCACTAACCAATCTACCTACGTCCACGCTACCTGCAAGATCCCTCCAGCGAATCTAAAGCTTGTCAAGCCTGCCTTCTTACCTGCTTGACAGCTGTTTCGTTCCGGCAAAACGCTTCCAGAATAGGAGTCCTTCCATATTTTTTTTGTCCAATATCAAATAGGAGTTAACACCCAGCTAATACTTTTAACCACTTAAAGTAACCTATTAATAATAAGCATCAGTGTCAAAAATGTTTTATTTTACATATTTATTATTTAATTTCATTTACCTAGCCTCAACCAACTGCCTCACAACTGACTACATTTTCAAGCCTCCCCCAGGTCTGCCATCTAGTGGAGGACACGTCACAATACTGCCCACATATTAAGGGTGGCAGCTAAGGTGTGAATTACGGGCAGCCCCCGGACACTGCCCCTACAATCATATCTTATCGCCTGCCGAGGCGTTTTGCATGAGGTGCTCACCTTAGAGCGCCATGAGACCTTTCACTGCTATATTATGTGGCGACCCTACCGGATTACTCTGAACTTTATAGGTATAAAAGGGAAGCGCAACATTGGGGGACCCAACATGGTCGCCGGCGGCCATGTTGGGCCCGCATGTAGCGGCTTCCCTTCTACCTTAGTTCAGCGTAGTCCGGTAGGGTCGCCACATAATAGAGCAGTGAAAAGCGGTCTCATGGCGCTCTCAAGTGAGCACCTCATGCAAAAGGCAGGCGATAAGAGGGAGTGTCCAGACCTTAGTATTCTAAGACCATGATTACGGGCATAATTGTGGCATTTGCTCACAGGCTTATCAGCAGGTTTCGGGAGGTGTGCTAGAAGCTTTTGACCCCTTATGACCTGACCTCGTAGTTATGCTGCACCTTTTCCTAGGGGTTGGGTGAAATCGGCAGTCTGACCGGAGAATCCTTTTAGTAGAAGTTGTGCAACCGGGTGTATAGACACACGTGTCAGAAAAACGTGGGGATAAATCTGTGCTACGCGCGTATCGTGCCACTCGCATATACGAAACAGAAAGTGCGAAGTTCGGTAACGTTGTAATAAACATTCCGAATCTGTCGGTGAAGTTATAATGGCCATGCTCAGTACTTTCAAAATTTTCTTCAAATATCACCGTTAAGTACCTCCTACAGGTTATAAATAATATTTAATTGACACTATGGGGAGCCCTAGGTTCGCAACTCATTACGCCCACTTCAATTGGTATCATTACCGTAGTAGCACGAGCTTGACACATGATGGGACCGCCTATTAACGAACCTAAGTTAATTGTGTCGATACCGCAAGGTCATGACTCTGCAAAATTCGCACACTTTGACCATTGCTCCCATAAGAAAGCTAACCTGCTTAGACCACATGTGGAGCGATTTTGTGATTTATCGGGTGTCCTCATTAATTTTCCAATCCGATTTCCTCCTGTACTGAGGATGGGCGTCGTCACAAGCTCCATCATCAAGGCTGGCCACACAAAACGGGCTCAATGCTCCAAAAGTGATGCTGAAGGGGCGCGCCATGTTTGTGAACGGAGAGAAAGTGAATACCCCCGGCAAGACACTTAATTGTTTCCCCCACACCAACCGGTCACCGCCAAGTAAGGGTCACTCTCTAAAGTGGAACAAGCGTCCCAACTACGCAACCGCTTGATTCAATATGGACAGGCCAAATTAATTATATTGTTACGCCGCTACCACTTTGGCCTCGGAAAAATTTCTTGTGCTAATACTAAACGTCGTGTGTCTTACGCAACCTCAGCAGGTGAATGCCAATAGAGAGAGAAAAAACCCACAACCACAAATCGGATCTGACAGGGCAAAGGACAACGCGTTTGGTTCGATGGGGTCGGGGACGTCCCAACGCGTTGGGACGTCCCCGACCCCATCGAACGTTGCAACGGTGTCGATATGTTGTGATGCGCCTCACTAGAGGGCAATGGCGTCTGGGTGGGCTCTTTTGTTGAGTCGTGGGACGGCCTGGCTCCGGGCCGGTCGCAATAAATGGGTTGCTCCGATTGTTGGACCCTGAATGACCTTGCGGGTCAGGAGAGCTGACCTCCCCCTCTCAATGTACGTTACTCATATCAGCAGGTACAGTTTATTAGTTTCCGCCCCCAATGTAAAGGCGATAACGAATACAATAGACCTAGCTCCACCCTTCAGACATGTGCCTCATGTAATCAGTGCAATCTGCGCTTTAAGGGCAAATTTTCCGCAGTATACGATCGTACGATACGGTATTGTACACACATCTTTAAAAACAAGTCTTTCACCGTCCATCAGGTCCTCAGATGTCTGCTTGCAGATCTGGTTCATCACCTGTCCTTTTTGTCCCATACTGCAAGAAGCTTATTTGATTTCCAGAGACCCGTTCTTCCTACACCGTTTCCCACGCGTCTTGAAAAGGAAGGACCTAAAGCTTCCGGCCCAGTCCACACAAAGAAGCTCCCACATGTAAGTTTATCTCCCTTTTCTTCCCCTTTTTTCCAACCCAAGAAGCTCTGAGACCAGTTTAACCCTATCTGAGCAAGAATGTCAACAATCAAAGTCTGGCTTTAAAAGACACTTTATAACCAATCTTTACCTTATTTCTCAAGTAAAGGTCAGCTCCACCTTCATGAGAAAAAAAGAAGACCACGCCTTGAGAAGATAAAAGAGTGATGAATAGCAAAGTTGCGATAAACCTTTTTCACAATACCAGGTCTTCGTTAATTTACTGGCCAATTTGTGAAGGGCAAAAACGCAGCAAACAGTACAGGAGTGGGGGGGGGGGGGGGGNGGGGTTAGCCCACACTGGAACACAATACATTATGACTGCAGTTAATTCCGACGAGAGGAGAAAATAATTATAACGTACACCATGTCATGACGTGCGATCTCTATACCGGACATTTAAAAAAAATTCTTACCCATCGTCCTTAAATTATGACCCACTAAATTGGGTGTGAACATCCTTTCTTATCACGCCCACATCATTTGAACGCAGGTCTGGCTTTTCACAAAATGGCCCAAAAAACCCTTTTAGGCTCATGTACCTCCGCCAGCTATAAGAACTTACAAGACGGTCAAACGGTCTGGTCTGTCAGGTTTGCACACGTGCATCGGCATACCATGTGGTCGCAATCATTCAGGCAGTACAAGTGACCATCATGAGCAACAAAAAAAAAGTATTAGAGGAACCGAAATGTGTGAGGTCCAGGGATCGAACTCTGGACCCACCTTCTGCCTCTATAGCCATTTCGAATAATCCTAGCCTCTAGCAACCTTCGCTATTTACTGCCGAACTCGAGCCTCATTATACCTGACCGTACTAATACCGAACCTGAACATAAACGCTACAGTCGTATTTCTTTTCCCCGTCCCCTTGTATGCGCTTCAGACAAAAAGTTCTTCACATTTCGTTCCAGACAACAGGATTCCTCTCGGGGGCCTCCCAAC
The DNA here is from genome assembly GCA_000934665.2 of Catajapyx aquilonaris. Classification (NCBI taxonomy): domain Eukaryota; kingdom Metazoa; phylum Arthropoda; class Diplura; order Dicellurata; family Japygidae; genus Catajapyx; species Catajapyx aquilonaris. Next base: position 32,439 of record KZ538093.1, read on the forward strand.
TTTGGACCCCGAATTAACCCACCCCGAGGACAAAACCGCTTTGTCGGAGGAATTTATAACCCCCCCCCCCTCCCCCCCTCCCCCAACAAACACTCCACC
>KZ538093.1:32612-57081 GCA_000934665.2 Catajapyx aquilonaris
CCCCCCCCCCCCCCAAAGCCCTTTACCACCCCCCATAACATCCTCCACATTTATTTCTTTAAAAATAAATACCGCAATAAAAGTTTTATTTATTTAAAAATAATTAAAAAATAATTGTACGGTATATTAAAAATTAATATAAACAAAAAATAATTATTTTCATTGAGTCATATGATTGTGTAACTTCCTTAGAAAGCGATGACCTCCGTAGTTTTTGTTTATCCCATCATGTTGGGTGGCCTTCGATCTATCGTTATAAGATGGGGGAACATATACAGGCGTCCCACCTGCGGAGATGGGGACCTACCTTTGACCCTAAAGATGTACCATACTTCCGTCAGCAGTTTTTTTTTTTCTAATCGCGTTTGCTGGAGCTCAGGTTTTTAAACTATTTATCGCAACATCTTCACGACTTGGACAACCTGTTCTGTACAGCGCTTTTTTTTGCATATTCTCTGGGGCTTTCGCACACTTTGGAGCCAGGAATAATCTAACCTGAGGAAGTACACGATATGACCTGGCGTCTTAATGTGAGTGATTTTACATGTGCATGTGATCGTCCTTCAATTCCCTTTGTCCTGCCAACATTTTTTTTTTTTACTGTGGGCCTCGTCTCTTAACGCTGCAATAAAATATCGTCCGAATCGTGCGAATTACAAGGGAAGAACTGGCCACAAGCCAAAGTGAATGGGAGAAAGTGCAAAAAAAAACTGCGATAAACGCTAGATAAAATTTGACTTACTCGTATTAATGTTTGGATCCACTTTCTCGTCCAAATTTAAATGATTTTTTATATGGGCCACCCTTTTCTCCATAGCTAGTCACTCCTTACAGCACATAAGCTTCAATTATTCCTTAGTGCAATTACATCCCAATTACTTCTTTCTCCACGGAAAAACAATACAATTCGCACACTTGCAGAGCTGCCACCGAATAACCTATTGCACGTGGCCAAAAAAAAAATACATAGCAACTGTGATTACACTGGAAAGGCGAGAGAGAAAAAGGCTGGGGAGTAATGATGACAATCTGCGACCCAACTAGAATTGGGCACACTGAACGCCGAAGAAGAATAGTAAGAAAAAACTACACACATTCCACTGCTGCTTTGCAATCCTTTTTTCTCTCCTTCCCTTCCAGTTGGGACCAACTTATCATGCTGGCAAGCAGACGACAAAAGGAGGCGTCCTTATCAGACGTTTGGTATATACTGAGAGAGAGGCAGCGAATGGCAATGGTACAGACCCCCCCCCCCAAAAAAAAAGTCTAATAAATTAATCATCCGATTGTTTCCGCACTGATTTACAGCCAGCCGGCAATATTTTTTAACCAACTAGGGGTCGTAAGATCAGGATTTATGATTATAGGCCTATTACGCCCTCTTGTGTATGATCGCACTTGCACAAGTATGACTCACTCGTTGTCGAATATAAATATTTATACAAGCCTGCTTCCTAACCAATGCATGATAGCATTTCAAACATTTGTTTTCAAATTCTTTTTGGGGAAAAAATATATATATTAACAATGCATATCCCGTCAAGTCATTTTGAGTCAGGTTACTTGTCAACTTCTTCATGGCCCCTCTCCACCTTATTTCAATTGCCCAACTTCACCTTTACACCTACGCTCCTTTTTTTTTCTTCTCCTTCCAAGTGGAATTGATTACAGCCATCGATTCCTTTAGCAGATAAGCCCCAAATTCTTGTCAACAAGAAGCTGAAGGTGTACACACCTTTGTTTCCATCACTTTGATTAGGCGATACAACACGGACACTTATGGTATCCAAATCATCCAAATTACAAGCCAGAGAGAAAGCGGGCGTCAACCCCTGTAAGCTTCAAAACACGTTGACAAAACTTGATCCGGTACTGTATGACATTCAATCCAACGTTATCTTCCCACCAGGTGTTATAATAATTGTTAAACCATTGATAATAAATCCATAAAATGCAGAAGCAGCCACACCCCCTTTGTTCAAGTGACCATAAAACCTACTCATATCACTACTAGTGTAAAACAACATGCATTAATTTCAGCGGTTTCGATAGGAGTTTGGGGTCTCTCCAGCTTCGTCTCAGGTGTGATTCGGTCGACTAACCACCAGGGTAACTCACCATCAAAGGTCCGTGGGCGCACAAGTAGCTGTAGCATAGTACCGAGAGTTGGTCAGGAGATCAGGTATCGGGTGGGTAGAACAAAGTGGTGACTTGTACAGGTCCACCGTATCCCCCTTGAAAAGGCGGTATGTGTACGTAGGGGGATAGGGGGTGAATCAACGTCTAGCTGTATAAGGATGTGACCGCTCATGGTCGAGCCTAACCGATGCTAAGTAGGAGGCAGTTGTGTAGTTGCATCACGCGCCTACATTATCATCATATCCCTCCCCACGTATCTCTTCATTCAGACTTCCATGTTGGGCCAGACCTCCTCTTTGGAAGATGTCATGCACTTCACGCGACATTGGGTTTGACGCCTATCTGCATGCCTTTTGCAGTTTTTTTTCCCACGTACGGTACCGCAGCCCATCCGCCTGGATACCAGCCAACCAATCCATTTGCATATATTTTATTGCCCGCCACATCTACTCTTGGAAATAGTCACCGGTGGAATTGCACATTTGTCACTGCCGCCTTGCAATTCTGAAAAATTTCTAATGTAACACCGTAGCGGCCGGATCTTATCATGAAGTCATGCTCTCAAGATGGTTAAAAAAAACCTGGCTGGCCAGACATGACCTAAGTGTTGATTATCTCCGGCAACGGCCTACACATCCCTGAATGATTGATTTATCAGTCCAGAATTTACAACGGCTGGCACCCCCCCCATGTACAGTACTCCGCATGCGCCTCTACTGTTGTATATGGGCCTCGACACGCCGTTGTGGCCAGGCAGGTCAGGTTGTAAAGCATCGAACGAGTAGCATCAAAACGCCATAACGGATAGTGAACCCTGCGCCTGAAAATGGTCAGGTGAGGGCGTAGTTGAAGCCTGAAAATTATATAGCTAACCGGAGGTGATTAAGGCTCCACAAGTCCACCTACGCCTCCGCCAACACAGGTGCTTCACTGTTCATTTAGCTAATACCCGCATGTGTTTTTATCTAGTTTGCGATTCTTTCGCACGTGGTGCAACCTCCCGCAGAGGTCATTGATTCTGATGTACCCACCTACGCGGTTTGAACCTGAGGACTTCGAACCCGTTCCTTTTCGGCTCTTGTCTGGGACCAGTCTACGGCACTTGGCTCGGACACCTCTGAGGGGGTACCATATTGAAGAAAACATCGTGTCTAGTCTTGCCGACAATCAATCAACTCTTAACATCCCGCCCACCTTTCGTATTCGATTATCCACAAGCTGAACGAGCACATATGTGAGAAGTATGTCCGGCCCTATGGTCTTTGATATACCGACAGTTTTCTCCAACTTGGTCGCCTTATCTGGGTGGCATCATTTTTATTCCCACGGTTGGACAACAAACGAAGCAGACTTCCGGTGATACCGCGGCAAACGGGCAAAACATGCTTGTACTTACCATTGTACCACTGTCCAGCCGTGGCGGTCATCATGGCTTCGTAGAACACACGTGCACAAAACGGCAAACAAGGTTCATGCGTGCATTGCATACGGTTACGTCCACTGGTTTCGTACACACTGCCTTTGTCATGCACATCAAGGAGCTGGAACATGCAAAAAGTGAATGCCAATCACATTTCAATGCAACTATCGATAGACATCTCAGAATGGGACTTCCTGCACTCGTAAACAAGGGAGTGGCTTTTTCCCGCCACAACTGGCTACATTAATTTTGAGAGTTGTACACACTGCATTCAATGAGAGTGAGAGAGAGGTAGGTGGGGGAGGTGGGCTAAGTAGCAAAGCTTGTACAGCCTCAAGCCAAGGGGTTTCAGGACGGTAGGCCTATTCAATAATTAGGCGGAGGCTGTTTCAAGTGGTACATGTACTTCCTTCGTCTGGTAGTTGAATGGGCACAGTGTTGCAAATTTTCATTCAACATCAGGCAGGTGTATGAATATGAATGGTCCATTCTTCATTTCGGTACCGCCATGTACGTGATATGCAAGTGCAAAGCATTCACTTTTTAAATGGTACTATATTAATAGTAATGGTAGACCTACTCTACAAAAATTGTATTCGGAGCATGCAACTTGGAAGACCAACAAGTCGTGCAATTTTTTGTGCTTCATTGATCAAAGAGTCTAATCCTACTTGAATACATAATACTACCGCCCAATCAACACTACGCTAGAGGCAGTTTGTACTGCAATTTACATATTACATTCACTGTAGCACATGATCAAAAGCGGGTTGGTCTGGCACATTGCGTTGGACTCTGAAAACACATTATTTATAATGTAATAATTCCAATTCCGACAGGGAATTCGCACTTGAGCAGTGAATCATACCGCTGCATATTTATATCCTGTTGTACTGTACGAAGGCTTTATCTGGCTTTGCTGATGATCATATGTTCACATGTATCAAATAACTACACTATATGGCCTATGTCGTCGAGACAGCTGAAATTTCTCAGTTAAAACCTCCGAAAAATGTTCCCGCAGACACGCCAAATTTCCAGCTTTTTTTTGCCCTATTACGCAAACTACCTGGATATTAGAGCTGATGAATATTCAACTTCTCAGTTACTATTACGTGACTCGATAGTGTTGCCGGATATGCAAGTGTGTCCGGCGCCTGAAAAACCCTCATCGAGGAAGTACTGTCCATTTGAGGCCACGTGAAAATAATAGAATGGGTACTCACTGCCTGAACCTGATTGTTTCGAGACTCAGAAACCATTCTTATCCACTACACATCATCTGACTCTCACTCGAGTGTGCAATGATCCATGCGAAGAGAAAACTATTCGCCTACTGTGCAAAACTCTCATGTTGCAATATAATGCTACACCCACAGGATACTCATCCTACAATGCAGATATAAAATTCCTCTTTTATAGCTACTGAAGCATGATTCTGACTGGTTGGAAGCGGGCCATTTCATAACTTGCAAATACCGGTATTCCTAAATAACTTGCTTGGGCGCCCAGTCGTGCAATCACGTGAGCTACTGCGGCTATAGTTGTCTATTTAATCGTGTGCCGGGTAATAACTTTCACAAATTACTGTCATGCAACGCATACAGTGCCAGCCACCTAAAGGTGACAGCCAAGAGAAGGCAGTGTCATAAGGGTAATTAAGGGGTTGAATTGCTGGTAGGCACATCGGACATTTTTCAAGGTAGTGTTAAAATGAATTGCAGTAGCACCCGGTCATAACATGTACATGGAGTTGAAAATTCATATGCAAAACAGCACACCGGTTAGGTACTTATTCAACTGATATGACCCGTGGCACTTTCCCTACAAAAAAAAGGCTCAAGATGTAATAATAAATTAGTCGCGCAGATATTGCATAATAATACTGCTGGGTTCAACATAAGGGGCAATGCCTTGTAAGTTATCCCATTGTGGCTCACTTATTTCAGTACCGGTACCCATTATTATGCATCCATTATCAGACTCTACGTGTGTTTCCCAGATAGGATGAGCATAGCTCTTCCACTATTTCCAGTTACAGTTACACCTGTTTGAACGCATTCCTCGCATCACTGCAACTAGAAATGCATCGGTATCAACAAAGCTATTGATTGTACCGGACATTAAAAAATGGTCAGTGGATAACACGTGGGATATATTAATTTAGTGTGACTTTTGTTTGCACGAAAGGAGATGAGGTGTCGCCTCAATTTTTATGCTCCACTGGTAGATTAAAGTATTTACCATGGTTCACGCCAAACGTTCCATGAAATTTTGTGCTCCATGCAGTTGTGTTCTTATGCAATTTGAAGAGCCGTTCAGACACCGTATAACACGGTTGTAAACACAAGCACTTATGTCTTGAAAGGAGCACTTCAACGATACGAACTTTTCATACCTTTTGTTTGCAACACTCAAGTCCATCTGAATTTCTACCAAAAAAAAAAACAGCGTGAAACTCACTGGTATGATGTAATTACGTTACCCTATGCAAGCGAGTATTATTCGTGCACCGTACTGACACTATAAACTGGACTTTATCGCAACTCCCTGCCCAATGTTGGCATTACAATACGCGACTAATTACAGCGCCCGGCCATGGGAACACTTCAAAATTAACCAAGAGCAATAGTCAATGTGCCCCAAAGGTACTCTAAAATTTCATCCCAGCACGGGCAATAAAGAAGTCCAGGCCATGACGAGCCTAATCTGGATTACGACCATTTCCTGTCCAAACTAGTCTGGCGCCATTTTGCATATATCCCAGCTCCCCCCCAATCACGAAACAACTTAAATAGCGCGGTACTTAAACCATCACTGCCGAAGACCCCTTACTCGAGGGCATTATCCTCCTATCATAACACTTATGTAAGAGGGAGGGCGATTCACCCCTCTACACTCGGCTGGTTTGATTACACCCCCCTAACTTGTCACTGAACCTTTTTTTTATATATACATATACGTATATCCAACATTTCCTTAAGCACCTAAGTGCAGGTAGCTAAGAACAGGTTTCTTCATCTGGAAATCCCATGAAAATTTGTAAAAACGTACCGGATTTGTCCTCTTTACGAGTCTTGCACAAGTTCCGGAATCCGGCTTTCAGTTCTCCAAACTTCATCGCCTTTCCCGAACTCACACTTGTCACCGCGCAGCCCGACCTAGACACGTCCGATCACAACGGCTTCACAGCCCACACTGGCCTGGCCGGGGCGAGCTTAGCCTTCCTCCGGTTCCTCGCCCCAAGCCATGCCCTACCTTCAAACCCACCCCCAACCTGTCCTCCCCAGCAGCATAGACGCCGACCCTTGTCCCTTCCCGTAGCTACTCCTCCTTCTTCAGAGAGAAAAAAAAGGCGCCAGGAGGGTGAGAGGGATACCCTCAACCTTCTGGAGGGACTCATTTTGGGAATCCGGTGCACGGGGGAATAACAGGCCGGTGCAAGGGACACTTTGTTCCAAAAAAAAATATTCGGTCAAACAATGTTCGCAGATTTGTGGATGAAATTTTTTGGAAAATGTGGACGATATGGTATAGTGGGCAAAAAATATTTATGTGAATACTCCACCCATATATGTAGCAGGGTGTTTGTTCGGGTGGGGTTGTTAGGCGATGCACGGATAATCCGCACTCGGATAATCGGGAGTGCAGTGTAGATTTCGGAGGGGGGGGGGGGACTGCGTACGGCCATGATTATGTAGATAATTATGAATTCCCCTCCTTGATTTACATTTGAAGACCTGTAATTGGCTCCTTTGTTTGAACCGTCAGGAGTAAATAACCCACTCCATATTCGTGTTATAACGCGTTAGTTCAACTGCTCAAAAATGTAAGGTTAATTTAGCAGGCCAAAATGAAAACAAACCCCTTCAGCCATGGAATTTCGCAAATTGGCCCTCCTCACTCGGAATCAAGGCCATACATGAAATATCGTTATAATCTACAGAAATCTTCTGCAATCTATGACAATTCCTGGAAATCCGCTCGCCGGCTATCATGCTACTCCAACTCCACTCATGAACTAAAGAGGGCAGCATGGCATGTAATCCAGCTGGAAATTATATACTCTAAAAATATGCTCATATTAAACATTACCTAGCTGAGTGCACCCATTTTCAAGTGCGGTACATTCCTAACCATTTGCTCAGCAATACTTATTGAAGCGTGATTTCACTTTTGAACACGCTAACCGTACCTCCGAGCGAGAAATAAAGATGAGGAATGATGGTCGGATCATTCCATATCTAATTGAGTAAGATTCTGATGGGAATAGCCGGCAATTACTGAATGCATGTGGGTAGTAGAGTGGATGAACCAGTCGAACGATTTGTCGCGGGAGTTGGCGTGAGAATTAAAACACTTGCAGGTTTAGTCCAACCACTTCAATTGGCAGCATTTTGAAAAATCCAACACAACCAGGTTTTATTCGATAGAGAATGACGTGTGTTTTTTTTTAAAGAGACGCTGTTGAATATTACTGAGCCGAGTATTATTTTTGGGGGGGAAACCAGTTCCATTTCTTTATCACACTTTAGGCTACAGTATAATACATACTTCTGCAAACAAAAATCCTTCGAGTTTTCTGTTGAAACTAGTTACAAAGGAACACTTTCCGCTTGCATGAACTTAGCCCCTGTATATACAGTATAGAAACATGCGACGCTTATTCAACAAAGAAGGTGCACGCAAACGTAACACTGTTCCATTATGTAAACAATTAACTATTCGGGCAGAGCGTCGGTGAAACTCGGGATTTTAGAGTGCTACATTTTGGGAATAAGTAAATTCATTTCCTGGTGAAAGTGCAAAATTATCACGTGCCAGAAAACTCGATGTTACGCTGGATACAGCAGTGATTCTCACATTAGGATTAGGCTACAGCGCAGCGTTCTCTCCTGGCTATAATAGTTAAGGCGAGTGCAACTCATAGTTGCTCCTTTATTGTCTTACTGTCTATATTATATACTCGTATGAAAATAAATGTGATACCACACAACAACCAACTTGTTGCATAACTGACTATCGTATAAACAAGTCTTGATTATAAGCCAACATATTAATTGCTTCCTCTATAAGTTATCGGAAGTTATACATCAAAATGGCCTCAACCAATGCATGAAATCAGTTTCACACGCAATCGATGCAACACCACCTACGTAAAGTTTCCACGTGGGCAAGAGCAATTATTGCCATTCACGGCAATAACCACCTGCTCCTTGTCTTCCAGTAGTCAGCATATCAATCACGCTAATGCCCTGATCATAGAACTGAAAGTTGCCTATATTAATTATCTTCTAGGCCATGCGCCCACATTCGTAGGTAACAAATCAGCGACTGCTATATACTGTAATGTATATAAGTAGAAATCGACAGAGACATAGCTATTGTAAGTAGTTTTGCTATAAGGTTTCCTTACAGATTCTGTGCATGTTGCATGATGGATGCATCTTCATACACCTTGCAGTTTACGCAATGAATCTGGATAATTATTGCGTGACTTCATAAGCAGGAAGTGGTAATATACGCACGAAGTTGGCGTGCGCTCCTCTCGTTTCTTTTTTTTTCGTAAAGTTAGTTATCTTCAAGATCACTTGATTCTTGGGGAGGAATTTTACACGTAGGCCTACAGCATATGGTGCGGTAGAATATACCAATCTACCACAACATACAGCAGTTCCACATTATCTCTCCTCTAGGTGGATTTCGTGAGCCACAAAACCAATACAACAGGCAGTCTCCGACTTACGCAGCTCCGACATATACATAAATTCTAATTTAAGTTTTAAAAAATCCGATATGCGCAAAAAATCTACGAAGAAAATGCCGGAAATTGCGAGAAAACGATATCGGAGCATGGCAACTCGGCTGTCCTGGAATTTTGCATGAACTGTCCTGGAATGAGGGAATGTCCTGGAATCAGTGTCCTGGAATGAGGGAATGAGACTCATTCCCTCACTCAGTTTACACGTGAGAGACGTTTGCGAGCAGCTTCTGGGCCTCGAGGAGAATCTATATTCCTGCTCGCAAAGGCCAATACAAAGGGCGGGATTCCAGTATCGAAGTATAATGTAAATAAAGAGTACTAAATATGCAAAAAATAAACAAGTTCCGTGTTAATTCGAAAACGTAAAATTCGACTCGCGAATTAATGTTGCGGAACGATCCACTTACGTAAGTCGGAGACTGGCTGTATATTTAACCATGTGTAGTGTCTGGAAATTTCCGAAAAAAATACGCATTATCCCATTCCATGAGCGAGTTACATGCAAGTCAATATTTTCAATCTGTGTTTATCAACATTTATTTGAAAACACGTAATGAAAATATTTTTCATGCGCTGAGTTTGCCCAAACACATCATTCATCCACCGAATGTGTTGTGTTTTCAAATATGAATGCTTACTGCAGTTGGCAGTTGACAATATGAATGAGGCCTATTCATTGCGACATGACATCACCATACAGGTAGCCAAATAGCAAATACAGACTTGCTTACTCCCCAGGAGGTAACTCGACCACCGAGTCATTTTTTATTATCTTATTTATGTTTACTGTAACACTATACCTTACACTTAATCTAACTTCCTCGTGCCTTACTCCTCAGGCAAGTCTCGAGAGTGTGAGTAACCAGGCATTAATGCAGAATATGAACCTCGGTATATATTTCGTAGCAGTACCGATCGCATTAAGGTTTCACTCCACGAAAGTGAATTTAGGCGGGCCTAATGTAGTTTCTGAATCCAAAATCTAAAACGAGATTATCCTTCGCCAGAAACAATGATAGGAAAGCTTGAGATGCTCTTGTGGAAACACTATCATTAGCACCGCGGCCCAGTACTTAAGGAAGCCCCATTTTTGTACCCCAAAATCTTACCCCAAAAGACCACCTAAAACTGGTGAAAGTAGTCCTTTTTCAGCAGCTACGTCCTTGATAAATGGGGCTTGTTCTTAGTGGGTACATACAGTGGGCTCTAAAACTGAGTGTTACACAATAATGTCTGCACGAGGGTTAAATCAGAAGTCATGGCCAATGTTTTATTACTGCTGAAATACCCTTATAGAACTCGGGTGGGCTTGGTTGTCCAGTGCTATCAAGTAATGCTGACAAATGGCACTACAGCAACAACCTCATTAGCAGCCCTATTAATAATAGACACCGCTTAGTGTGTGGCTATTCAAATAGCAAGACCCTCGGATTGGAATACTGCAGATATTGTACTGGATGGCCGTGGGTGGGCTTTTTGATGATTCGTGAAGCAATGTTTGTTTGGATCCATGTCTTGAAACATATTCTAACGGCTCATCTATAATCCTGCCTTTCACTCAGCCCACGCTACAGACCACTCCATCCATTCACCACCATCTCGCAATTTATTCTGCCCACTCGTTTTAATGATTCCATAAAACCCAACGGTATATCAATTCCGAAAAGGTTAACTGAGCCATGTGTGTGTGTTTTTTTTAAACTTGTGGATACTGCAATTATTATTGATGATTTCTCCAGAAGCAGCAGGCCGCAAACCTTGAAACGGCAGCAGTGTGTAGACGTCGAAAGTCGCGATAAAACACAGCAGTTGGACAAGAACAAGTTAAAAGAGAAAGACAAAAAAGGGACAACTCCAAGGTGAAATTCCTCGACCGTCCTACATATCGCATTGTCTAAAATTGTAGCGCTTTAATTGACGCCAAGACGTAGCAGTTGGTGAAAAGAGACAATTGTACGGTACAGGATTGAGGACAGGTATAGAGTATCACCTCAGTCGTTGATCACTCTTTCACTTTCTCAACATCCAGCGATTTTTCAAAGTAGGCTACTTACTATCCAGCTATCCCATTTTTATAATTGGCCATTACGCATACCGGTTCGAGTGTTAATTATCCCCGATGTGCAAACACAATGATGGAAACGGGGTGTCCAGGTAAATACTGAAGATGCAAGAGGTGGACATAAAATATAGGAAAAAAGGTAGGTAGGGCAAGGAGCATACATGCTTCCCAACTGTGAGAGACTGGATTCTGAGTTTTTTGGGGGGACCCTGCTGGCTAGCTAATCGAGCAAAATGAAGGAAGCGCGTGTTGTGGGTGCCTCAAGTGCATCATCATCACCTGTCTGGTCCCCGCTACTTTTATTCCCACTTTATCATCATTCTTGCCCATTTGCCAGGAATTTCCTCGCTTCTTCCTCTTCCCTGCTCTGTGGGGACTCTCACGCGCAAATCAACGTCAACTATCTTCTGTCAACGGCTCCCCCACCTTCCATAACCACTATACAAAAGAAACTTATGTCTGATTTTCCTTCCTATGTAGAAAGTCAGGAAACACCAAGAAAATCGGGTCAGAATCAGCTCCTTGTCACTCCTACCCCAGCCTTATGAGCTTACTTGCTCCCACCCTTAGGCGAACGTGCTCCGGAGCGACACCAGCGCCAAATCGGAAATCATCTTAGGCCTAGAAAAATGCATTGTCGCTCTCTCAAGAACCCCCCCCCCCCCAGCTATAAGCGCGTCTAAGATGTTATGGAGCAATAATTCAGTTTTAAAGTATGGGCGCTAGCTCGTAGTTATGCGACAAAGAAACGAGAGGCTTAATTTACCTACCGGCCTAAAAGAAAGACGAGGAAAAAATTGAAAGTGGTCCCATAGCGCAGGAGGGATTTGGGCAAACTTTTCTAAAAGCAAATGGGATGAAACTTGGTTATTCGAAAGGAATGAAAAAAAAAGTGCGATGGTGGGTCGTCTGCGAGATCGTAACTTATGTAATTCGGTTTCGAAAGTCATTCCTCGAACCCTTTGATGTGTAGAGTTACCGTTTCTATTCATTCTGCTCCTTAATCACGTTTAATTAACGCTGACTAACTTGAAATAGATTCCGATCTGAAACATCCCAAATGAAAGAGGAGTCCCTTTTTTTTAGTCGTCGCCCTTTGCATATAGGTTGCACCTAATATGCAATTATCTGATAGCACTAATGCCTTTTAATTCAATTCCCAGATAGTAAAGGGAAAGGGCTGATTGGATTAGCCGCCTCTTGGTACATACAGCTATACTAGATTGCTTGATTATCGGAAGAAATCTGGGGCATTTGAAGGGTATATACTACACGGCGACAAATATTTCACTTCGTAGTTACAGCCTGCTATTTTATTTATGTGTACGCTTCTCTGTATCAAAACAAAAACAAATAAATTTGGGATCCGCTCTTGTACGCCATTCTACGCATATATGCTTGCAGAAATTCAAGCTCGTGGACCCGATTATTTTCATATTTATTTGAATACCCTATACTCAATGTCCCCTCAATGTACTCAATGTATTGCAGCTTTAGTCATCAAAACTGGTATACATTTCTTTACATAAAACGTTCAAAATATATATTCAGCGAGTGACAGTGCTCATTATACATTGCAGAACATTTACGGTCGCTCAGTCGTAGTCGATGGCCGTATACTTGAGGTATAGGCGTAATAAATGTAAAGAAAACAAAGACGTTCTCGCAGGATTTACACCGAGGGCGGTTAAGAGAGAGTCTGCACGACCACATTGTATGTCAGAAAACAAAAGCGCGAAAGCCATTCGTAAATATTGCAGTTAACCGCGATCACCTTGTCACACACGATTATATTCATTACAGTCCGCTACCCACTCCCTCAACCCGAAATTCAACTATTCGCAAATAGTGTCACTTTTATAAGCTGGAAAAGTGAAATGTATTGTTCCGCACATCAGCTCACGTTGTGTTGTGTATTACATCAGTGTTCAGCCTTTCAGTTTTGTGCAGATATTGCATAGTATTCACTGAATATAGTAGTCTCGTGCTTCGGGATGCATTTTATGAACGAGATGGTTGCTCTTGGAGACAAGTCTCAAGATTCTTTTCTCCCTCCAGTTAATTAGTTCTGCATGCAGGTTCCACTCAGCAACATTCCTTTGCGGCGGAACATTTTCAGATTTCATTAGTATACTTGGCGCAGACTAAAATTTGCACAATTTTCTAAAGTTTGTGCATAATGGCCCCCTTTGCCCTGCAACACTGGCCCAGGGAAAACTATCGTGCAGGACCCGTTTTGCAAGACAGTATTACCGGCTATCTGAAGTGCATCGTAAATAACAAAAAAAAAACAGCCCTCCCAACAAAATGCAAATGTCTATATTCGGCCATTTGTCAGCATAAGTGCAAATAAGTAAGTGTCCAAAGCACATAAATGACAATGTACTGGCTTTAAATTGATTTGGCAGTTAAGTCTTAATTTGACCCTACACAATAGTAAGCGATTATTTTCCCCAGTCATTTGATCTGAGGACATTCACCATATAATCTGCCTCGTTAAAAAAAATCTCGGGTCATATTTCTTAACGTGCTGATACCTAGGGCCAAGGACAACTACCGCTTACGCTCTTGTTTGATGCCGGTAAAGTTACTGGACTTACGCATCGACACGTAGCGAAAAGCAAAGCAACAAAGTGTGTCCAATTCACTCACTTCATATATCACCCAAGACAATCGTTACTCTTGACGTTCTTGACAAGACCGATAATGAATGCTGGAGTACTTAATTGAAATCACGGTTGGGCGTGAGCGCTTCCATAAATAGATACCATTGCTTGTTATAGGCCCACTTCGCGGAACACTGTCCAATTTTGTACCTGTTCAACAGCGTAGACAGATTCGTCTGGATTCGTAATATTAGAAATATATTTCCTGCTTCATAATAATTGCGGCTGACAGGATATCCACAGGGCCAACATTTTAATCACTGTGTCAGCAGCTAGGAGAAAAAAGGCTTATCATTTTGACGGCTTGATAAAAATGTCAAAATAATATCTGCAAACAACGAGAGGCGCCTGCATCGAAGACGCCATGCAGGAAATGTGTATGCAGTTATCAAATCACGGGATATCGTCTCCGTCTACGTTATTTCGAAACAATATCGGCTCCTTAGTGTAAACTTGTCTGGACATGCACTACTTGTAGACTACTATCTGCTTCTGCACACACAAAATTAATTGCCTGATAAAGGTTCTATAAAAGGGCGCACTATCATGTTGTATTTGAACTTATAGTTTTTTTTTTGTATTTTACACAGCAACAATAATTGTGACAACAACAGATTTAATAACATGCACTTATGAATATTTATACAGGATCAAGAGCTGTATGATCGCTAGCGGTATTCAGCAACGTCCACTTTAAAGAATTAAAGAGTAATTAGTAGGAAGTTGATTTTCTAACCCCATTGACACTTTCACTTGAAAAGAGTGAAGACTAATAATTAATTGGTAGGTATATCCAATCCTACAACCCTCTTTTTTCTCACGGATATATCGATGTTCCTGACGATATAAAAGTTTAGAAATTATCAGTTGTGAGATTTCATCACAGACAGATTAATTGTACGCCCATCTCTTTTGATAACTCGAAAATCTTGAAAATCCGGTGAAGGCAAAAATTTCGAAACAAAAACACGTTCTCACGAATTTCAAAACGCAACTTCCATAAACAGACCTTGCGTAATATAGCTAATACGGCGTCTCAATGCTGTTGCAAAAATGCCAGTCGCCAGTTTGTGAATGAAACTCCAGGTCAGAAACACCCTGTCATTCACAACATTGGTATCGGGACGCAAGCAAGCTTCAAGGCAGAGGTCACCGCCAAGGCCTGATAACAAGGAAATCTCTCTTTCTTTTTTTGGAGTGTCTGCTTTTTGTGTCTCATGGGCATGTTGCACGCAAGAATTGCATGCTTTGTATTCAAGTGGTTTTTGCACAACTTACAGTATATCACTAGACAATAATCGCCCAAGCATTATACGCTCTGTTCAGGTACACTTATTATAATTTGTACTCTAATTGTTTCTTTTTTATCAATAATAACTTGTGCATCACAAGCATACCCATGCATCTATACAAAAGTAGACAACATTATTGGAATGAAAGACAGTATTTATTAACCTCACTTTTCAATTCCCAACATTGCAACATTACAAGGTGAGACTCGAGTCATTATAACCAAGGACTGAAAATAACATGAGAGCTGTGATATGTACGAAAGTTGACATGTTTGTGTAACCAAAACACGAAATGTTTCCACTCTTATACGTATACTTTTTTGCCAGAGACCTCGTTCTTTCATAACAAAAGCTTGTTCTCCTACGCACCAGCAACTTCTCATGCAAATTTAACGTCCGTCTAAAGTAGATAGGAAGAAAATGATCCCTCGCCACCATAAAAGTCACCTAATTAGACCAGGGCATATTAAGGGATTAATTTTTTAATTTTTTAAAATTTCTGAGCGTGCCTAGGAATGTAATAGTTTGTGCTTGGTTTCCTCAGACATGGCTTTTCAAACTATATACACCTCAGACGAACTATAATCCAAACTACTTGCCACTATCAGATTCTACAAAAATCGATGCATCCCATGATGCTCCTGGCTCCGAGCCTGTGACTGTATTACTGGATTACATATGCTAATGCAATAACTTTTCACGTCACATTAGCAAGTCACACTTTACGCCTATTTTTCCAAAAGGCAACATGTCAATGGCTACTCGCCAGCGACCCTAAAATTGTCAGCTATTTCCTGCTTAAAATGGTAATTGCAAAAGTCTCCTCTCACTCTCCCCCTTCCATACCCAGCACCACAATAATAAAAAATGGATAGTGTCCCCCTTGGCGTTACGAACCCCCTAATCAAGTGACCCCAATTTTCTCTCCCACGAGTTATTATATAATCAGCTTTGCGTCTAAACCCGAGGGGGGGGGGGGGGGCCCNGCTCTGAAAATGTTCAAGTAGAAGCCTACCCCATGGTGAATGAACCCAGAAATTTTAGCTGCCATAGAACCATAGACTCGTACCTTGCTCACAATTTTGTTTTTTGAAGATTGCGTGTGAAGGAGTAATTATTATGCCACTGAAAATGGAAGCCTCCACCCTAAAGAAACTGCCGACTTGGCTAACTAACTATCGACCTTTTTGCACGTGTACCACCGACAAACGAGCTCCTAAGCAATAATTTCTAAAGAGAGGTTGAAATATCCTGTGAAGTCAGCAGCTAGATCAAAGAGAACATTTGCATCAAAGAGAAAAATTTTGTCAAAAAAATTTTTTTAAAGTCTCTAATGCAATAAACTTATGTTTCTGATGTAATCTACAAAATTTTTGAAGTATTGTGCGCTATTTCCCATGAAACGGAGGCGATTATCATCAGGGTTGAATCGTGACATGTGCTGAGGCTCAACACAAAAGCGTGTGAACGGTTGAATCACGTCATCACTAGATGAACAACGTGTCAAAAAAAAAACATGCCGACAGAAAATGAAGTCGGAAATTATGTTTACACTTATTATTCGCTTTTTTCTTATGTGGCAGTCACGAATAATTACTTGAGAGGCTCTGGGAACAACCCAATCCCTTTTGGCGAGAGTGCATGCTTCAAAAATAAAGCATTTCACAACAGGAATATTCAAAAGGCCATTGTAATTGAACCATGGAATCCGAAAACGGGCTAAGTCCATATGGATGCACAGAGAGAGGGGGGGTCAAAGGCACCGCTCCAATTCCTCACTCGTAGCTGGTATTAGATTCGTGACACCCTGTATTGACAAGTGCACCTAGCCCGAGTTTGATGGGGCTTCGATGCTCCGTTTGGCGTACAGTGAGGCTCAGAACAACAAGTGCTTAAGTGAATTTTCGAATGGACTTAGCCCGTTTTCAGATTCCATGGTTCATATTATGGGAGTGTATTCCGGGCATGACTTGACTAAATACGATCGCATCAAACTTGCTTCTTCTGTAGCATCGTGTAGGTCTATTCTCACGTCAGCAGAGTGAGTTCTGTCAACCAAACAACCACTTGACCCATCACAACAAATGTGAGTATATCAAAAGGGAAGCAGCTGTGAACATTGACGGTACCATTTCTCACCCACAGTTATCCACTTACAAAGCATGAAAGGGGTCAGTAGACGGCGGTTGATCATATGACACAAGAAGGATGTCATCCGATATAGTCAGGTGTATATTGACACAAGTGACAAACATTAATCGGTTGTCAACGCATCCGGGACTGAGCAGGTGACATTTCCACCCGAGATATTTGTCATCCTTCCAAAAATGGTCGCCCAGAAATTTGAGCACTTCCAACCATGATGACTTCTGGAAAGCGTGAAAGTTAGCGACACTATTCGAAAGTTGACACCTGAGTGGTCCACCCGGATTTCTAGATTCAGCGTAGGTGAACGATGGTGCTCGGGATTTCCCTGAGAAATGACATGTAGGCGACTGGGTGGTGGTCATTTTGAATCCCACCTGTCCCAAGTCACAATTTGGGTTTGGGCACTTCAAAAAAAATGCAGACTGTGTACCAACCAAGTCAAGGACCCTATGAGTGGGAAGCAGCACATGCTGAGGACGAGACGGGCAAAACACCAAAACCCGAATGAAATACGCCCACATCCACCCACACATTGCCAGACCCATGTGGGTTTTTACTTACTCTACACACTACAGGTTGCCTCACCTTACCTTTCTCCATCGGACACTCGGCCTCCATTTGTGTCAACCGTTTGTCCGGAAGTGACGTTGGTTGGCACGTGGCTTAAGGTGTAGTTATCGCGTTTTTCCCCCCTCGGAAGATTTATAGCGAGACAAATGAAGCGCGGGTAATCTGACAGGCCAGACTGGGGGATTATTGTTGAAGGGTTGCAGAATTTCTGCATTGTCCTCTAGGCTCAAGGTTATCAGAGCCGTAGTAATTCCTTGTTGTTGAGGACAGAAAGGATTGCGACTTGTCTGCCAGATAAGAGTTAGCGGATATCTAGTGTTCATTTGGCATATTAGGATAGCAATTAAAATGATTTCTAATAGGTCCTCATCAGTGCAAATACCGGTAGCACAGACAGTTGTATAATTGGGAGGGGATTTAGTCACTGAAGGCGTGTAATTTACGACTGTAGCTAAGCCACGGGGAAGGTGAATGTTTCCAGTTGTGCCTGTTGCCTTATCGTTGCAATATATTTAGGATTCGACTTGGGATTTGATAAGCTAACCGAGAGTTTGGAGGGGGATATAAAGCAACATGTTTGCTTTCGGCAGTTATTTGCCCTGATGTATTTACAAATGTTATCGGTGATAAGCTGGAAAAAAAATTTCATTCAAGTTGTGATCATTTATAACCTACTTTCAGAACAAAATGAGAGTACCAGGAAGTATAAGTCAATGTCAAGCGTGTTATGTTGCGTACGTGAAGCAAATGAGCGCAAGTGAATAATTAGTAGTTGCGTTGAATGAGTAAATCCTGGGTGGTATTTTTATGGACTTCCATAACCTATCTGGAGCATCATGTGGCCTTCCTGTGCATGAGGAACGATGTGCTTTTGCAACCGGGATTACTACAGATATTTATTCAAAATACTTATGGAGACTTATACACTACTATAGTATAAAATTTTCATATATACATCCGTAAAATATTCTGGATCACCCTATTCACAATTCAGCATTTCATTAATTAATTCGCTAGTTAATTTTTCTATTCCATTGAATTACCACTGTGTTCAAGGTCCTTCACTGCTTAATTCCACAAATATTGATATTTCCATGATATGCACAACATTTCCATATTGAGTATGTGAGCAAAGAATGGAGCCTGGGAAATGCACCCTTTTTTTTGTCCACTCTTCACAATCAGGCTCTTGTTACATAGTTGCTGGCATTGAGCACGTCACTTCCTGAAACTATTACAGGCTATAAAGCAGAAGCTGTCCCCGGTAGCTGTTTGGTTCAAGTGTGTGTATCCCATCCTAATCGCTTATTGTCGGTGATGTCATCGTTACAGGAATTTTTCCGCTTGGCTTGGTACAGTACACCATTCTAAAAACCTGAGCCCGAGATTACAATCGCTCATATGCTGCTTATTAAGTGCTTGTTCCTCCCATGAATTTTGCGTATAAGGAGGCAACACGCTCGATTAATATTAGTCTCAGGGTCATTAGTTGTCGGTTCGACCAAAATGATCTCACATAATGAAGTGAATGGCTGCGTGGATCGGACAGGAAAACAGTACTGTTGAACGAAGGCCGAAAGTGTAGCGTGTGTGCGTGACTGCAATACCTTTTGGCAAGGCACAACTAATAGGAGTGACCCACAAGATTCCTAAGCTAATTGTACCATTTTACTTCAATAATGTCGTATAATACGCGCTATTACAAATTGAAGGCTTCATTATTTCATTAATATGAACACAATTGGTAACACGAACAGTAACGTGTACAAAAAGGTGAAAATTGCGATTCACTTGTACACTGTACATGTGCAGTACAAATTCGCGTCAATATTGCACTGATGTATTTTAGTCATATCCTGAACCTTTTGCTGAGGCTCATTAGTCGTCTCCCCTAGCTCCCCATGCTGGGAATTTTCCAAATCATTCACTCTGTGACAGCTGTTTCACAGTCGATGTCCTGCATAATTGCAGAGATTTTTCTCACACAGCAATCAATATATTGGCTTGCTAATCAGTGACGATAAATGTATTCGGGATGTTTTTTTGGATACACCTTGCCCTCATGAACTCTAGACAGAAAAAAAATGCCATCTGTTGCCAAAAAGCATGTTCCACCGCCTCCAAGCATGTCATCTTGCAATAATTCATTGGTAAGCCTTGTTTTCAAACAAGCTGTGAATGAAAACGACCGGAAGTGTCTCCTCTCAACCGCAACAATTTTTTTTATTCCTGTATACCCTATAAAGGTGCGGGAATTTTAATTGGCAAGAAAATCCTGAGAGGAAGAACGAGACTCCTACGCATCTACGGTATCTATCTCGCCTTGACTTCCCCGTTGGGTTACCAAGGTGGACCAGACGGAGGAGCCAAAAAATGAATGGGCGACAATAGGTTTGGGCTTCGTCCAAATCAGTGCTTAGGCGAAGGGTTAGTCACTTTATCAATAGCACCTGCAACAATAGTCCTTCAAAATTGAACTGCACCACCATTTACCACAAGGCTACCACTTCCTCATCGTATCATGTAATCATATTGATGATTGAAGACACTCGTTCAAAGAGAACTTAAGACCAGAAGCCCATATAATATATTTCAACTCCAAGGCGTGGCAAAAATGTCAGTATTGTGCTCCCTTGTTGTTTAATAACACCATAAATTTTTATCCCATGCCACCTGGTTTTAGTAGCTCGAGACCATTCTCTACAAGATACAGTACAATAACTACAGTAAAATCTTAATATAAAGCTCTTCAAGGGACCGCCCAAAAGTAACGTCATAAGCGGGGGAATTCGTTAATATTCGGGATAATTGTCTCTCAGGACCAGGGAAACCGAGCGGTATATGCGGGAAAGCGTTAAAAGCGGGAAGCGCCATTATGGGGCTGATCAAGGGACCGGAAAGGGGGGGGGGGGGTTAAAAGCGGGAAAGCGTTATATCGATATTTTACTGTAATTTGAATGACATTCTGTTCACTCGGTCTTCACTCGAAAAGACAGTGACTATTTTATTTGACTAATCAGCTAGGCGTTACTCAAAGTATGCATGGCAATTCCCCTTAAATAAATTTCTTTGTTGACCTTCGCCAAATATCCTCAGAATATCGCTCACTATATATTTTAGATCGCAAAATATAAAAATCGGGGTGAGTCACAATCCATTGTCAGACTCACTCTTTGTCGCCATTTTTAAGTATAGATATGACTACTTTTTATAGCCATTGATTGGAATCCTCCTATAAGCAGGGGTTTCAACCTATCCGCCACAAAGCCATGTCTTACAAAGAGAGCATCACCCCCATATTGTGTGGGCCGACTTATGGCTGCGCATTACGGCAGCCCCGATTATTCTGACCCTCCGGATACCCGAATAAGGTGGTAATGACGCGATTGCACCCGTCATGCACTTTGGACAGAAGTATTAGTGGACGCCAAAATAGTGGTAGACGAAATGGTTGGCAGGCATGAAAACCCCTCCCAAAAAAGAGTGGGAGTGAACCGCTCGGAGGCTCTGTACAAGGGTTCTTTTACATATATGGTCAGGCAGGGGAAAACCGGTCCCACGTCATGTCCTCTAAATAAATACGGTGGAGGGTAGGAAAAGGTGATGCTGAAGAGAACCGGAGGAAGAAGATCCTGGGAGAGGAAGAAGAGGAAGCATTTGGGGAAACGGATTCCTGAAAAGGTCTATTGCCGCTCTATTGTGATTAGTGCACCGAAGCAGTTTGGAGAAGGGTGATATGGTGTCCGACTACTAATCGGGAGGTCCTGGGATCAAATCCCGGGGCCGGCAACTCTGACCGTGGTTTTCTGTGGTTTCCCAAGGTCCTTCCAGGAAAATTCCGGAGTTGCTTCCGTAATTAATAGGCCACAGCCGCTTCCTTCCGTCCCTATTCTATCCCAAAGAGCACAGTAAAATGAAAAAGCAAAGAGTTCCAGGCAAAACAAACTTCCCCCCTAAAGAGCCGAAAAAGGCTGATAACGGGGTATGGATTATTATTATTATTGTGATTAGTGTGGGTTTTAACAAAAATCCATGTGCAACCGTACATGATTTTCACTATTTAGGCATGTCAGATACATTTCCACCATAGAATACCAGCTACGTTAGATTAGTTTTGAAACTACTATTTTAGAAGGTTACTAACCCTTGCAGAGAGTGGAAGGAAGTATATAAGCGAGTCCCATTGCGATACCTACGATTCGACACTGATCATAAACCTGAAAGTGTGAAGGGGTAGCACCTACCATTACACAGCATTATTAAATCCTAATCATTTCCCAAATAACGAAATGGCAAAGGGCACGTGACACAAAAAACGGAATCAAAAGAACCAGCAGAATTCGTCTCAATTTTATGGTAGTTCGTTCCGTAGCCCATAGCAACTGGAGTGACAGCGCAGGAAAATATGTCCCAATAGTGTCATTAGCTGTGATAAGGAGGAGAATGGGGAAGGTGTTAGTCTCTTTCCATGTCGGCATAAATTTCACACTCATCTACCAGAATAGCGAGAAATAGGGTGAAAATACGACTATAAAAATGCGAGAGAGCTGGGAGAAATATTCGTTATTTCCGAATCGACTGCTTTCATTTCCTATATACGCGCCCTAGATTCCGATATACGTAAGACACTATCGGTTGCATATAGAAGTTACGAGTCGTACGTTTCAAAAGAAAACTGATGATATATCTATGCATCGGAAGTGTTGAGTGAGTGTTTATGAATTAAACCATACCCTTTGATCTTGGAGTCTTTGCTGACTTGTGCTACGTCTGCACACCTTTCAGGGCCAACTTAAGTAAGCACACGATAGTCATAATTTGCCTAGTTGACATCTCGATGGTCGTGGCAGCCAATCAAAACTGCATGCTCAGTAGGAAAACTGCCAATTACTATTATTAAAACAGGTTAGAAAATTCAGTTGGAGTGTCCTTTCTCAACAGATTGTAATGTCTAACAGTAGCGCAATATGTCTTAGACTTTGGGTAAATTTGTATCGTATCGTAATAGTTGAGCCTCTGAATCATGTCGCCACAAACGTGTCAGAACAAATACAATCGTAAAATTGACTATATAAGTAGGTGTTTCCAAACAAGATCATTCTCGTCACGTTCGTCGTATTCTACTTTGTCTCAATTACGATTTGAATTGCGAGCTTCATTGAGATCACGATAACATCACCACCAATCAAAACAACAAATCGATTTTTTACTGCATTTTATGGGGCCAAGAAAAAATATGATACGATGTAAGTTCAGTGTACTGTACTGCATATTGGGCGTGTCCTGTAACAAAATGGACATATTTGTAACGGAATAGTATTACGCAAGGGGGTTTGCAAGGTCTAGGATCATTGTCTGGCTAACAGCTTCGGGCAAGGACTTTTCGAATATTGGCGCGCGACCTCTCAGTAATTATAGTGCACATTCAAAAGAAAAAATCCTCAACTTTTACCTTTGAGTATCACTCAGCTGAACAATTGCACATATCCATTATTAGTTATTATGCAACTGTCCATTCGTAAAAATATATGGCCTAAACAATACCCAGTCATAATGGCGTAGACAATACCCTTTCACAAAACATATGTGTGCAACCTTCACACATTAACACCAGTAACGATCAGCAACCTTTGACTTACCATATACAGTAGACTACAGTAGTTCACATGATGAATTTCTAGCAACCTCAATAAACTTTTGTCAGAGCTGGGGGACAATCAAATCTGTTGACTTGCTAATTGGATGGACTAAAACATGTCACCATTAGCAGTTGCAATGGCTTCTGATACACCTCCACATCCTGTCGTCCCTATGTCCCGCTTGAACGATGGCCTACAAATAGACCTTGGATACAAAAGGACATGGCCAATCAGATACCCGTCAACGCCCACCCCAAAATGGACATGTTAATTCCTAATCAAGATTAATCACGATACGTACATGTTCACCGCAAAGTCCGGGAAAAAAAGATGGGGAAACTCTCCGCCAATTCACTGTGAATCATTCATCACATTCAGTATACATCGGTATACTGTGAATTTTACATGGGATATTATTTTCTTAAATAATTAGGACACCATTTTCGCACCTTTGCTTCCAAGAAAAACATAACACAGCAGAGGCAGAATCATTAGTCATGAACCGTCACGTATTCCCTGCAAATTTTTTGCAATGTCTGTACTCTTGTTTAATTAGTCAACTTTTCTCGTGTGTAGTTATTTTCGTCGCAACCAGAAGTCATTTAATTCAACAAGTTAGAAAGTTGAATAATACGCTTGCATCACCTGCGATGGAATAATAACTCATTTGCATAGTATGTTATTATCCGGTTTATTTCTGGACTCAGGTTTGCAGTAACACGTAATTGTGTTCCCAACTAGTTCTTCTTTTTTTTTTGGGGGGGGGGGG
>KZ538093.1:57203-113148 GCA_000934665.2 Catajapyx aquilonaris
TTTTTTTTCCCCCCCCCCCCTACACATATCATTGGAAGTCGCTGATTTTTTTTCTTCTAACTCTTCGCCACTTATGCAACTTGTCACGCTTTTAGTAAAACATATGTGAAGAGAAGCACAGTGACGGGGCTTTTCTGGCAAAACGTGATTTCTTCGTGGCCTTACAAGACGAGGAGAATTGCCTCGTTAGCAAGGTCCGATCCGTGCATTCACTGCAAATGTTACCCCGCAAGAAGTACGCTTGACCCATTTAAGGTAATGCTCCGGTGTCTTTCTAGCAGTCGGTGAGGGTTTGATGAAAACCTTGAGAAGGCGTTTTATACACATGTATAAGAATCATATTTCAGATATGCCTTCAGCTAATTATTGTGATGCAAAACATGTATACATTTCCAATAAGCAATATACACAGTTTGAGAAATCCTGGATCACATGATTACAAGCTGTCGAATATGCGTGTCAAAATTATGCAATAAGTGCAATTTGAGTACCAATTTACATACATTTAGCACACCATATACCAGTGGTTTCCAACCTGTGGGTCGCCTCCCTCAGGGGGGTCGCGAGCCTTTGTTCAACTTTATTTTTTGTTGCCATTTCTGTGTAAATTGAACCATTTTTGCGGCCGTACAGGGTCAGTTGTATAAGGGGCCGGGGGGGGGGGGGCCGCACATTTATGGAAACATGTTTAGGGGGTCGCAGTTAGTAATAGGTTGGAAACCACTGCCATATACACTCACTAGACTAGGGGTGGGCAAACTACGGCCCGCGAAGACAATTTGTGCGGCCCGCGGAAAAATTTCGGCATTCCTGAAAATGTTGAAAAATTAAAATTGAAAAAATGTTTTTTTAAATTTATGCGGGCCACTTTCATTGATATATTTAGCTAATTTTAGCGATTTTCAGAGCCGAATCTAATGATAATTGATGCAATTAATGAAGTTCATTTAAAACGATGGATATATTGTAAACTTTTTTAATAAGTCGAAATTTCTTTTGTTAGATGCGGCCCATCAATTTTAAAACAAATTGTCTATGCGGCCCACGGAGAAAAAAGTTTGCCCAACCCCTGCACTAGCTAGACCAATAATATTATTATCTGCCATGCCCTCAACGTGAAAAGACCTCACAAGGCGAATATCGTGCTTCAACAATATTTTACCGGTGTCACTTTCGCACAAAAAATGTCTCCACATTTTGAGAAGAATCACCCGTATGTGACAACCGTACTTAGTTTATAGCTTTCCCAACCTCCAAAAAAAGCTGAAAATTATGTGTCACTGATTATGAGTGGGCAGAGATCACATTAGGGCTACATGTCTGCTCCACAATAGATGCAATTAAGGGCAACCTGCTAATATATGCCATAATACTGCAACATATCAGGCAATAATGTACTCAGGTGAGGTGGGGGACAAGAGGTACGGAGGGGGTCGCTCAAAAGTGCCGCGTCGATACATAAACTGCCACCAGCAGTATAACTTAAATAACCAGTTTCTCGAAGGGAAAAAGAGTAAAAAAAAAAAAAAAACCTTGAGGGCTGCAAAATGGCCAAGTCCGTGCAAATTGTGAGACTACCGCACAAATTTTGGTTCGTCACGAACACAAGTATGTAATATATTCCCTAGTTAGAACTGGACGAACACGTGTGGATGACCGCTGCTCACGCAACCGACGCCCTGTATGACATTTTAGAGGAGGTTCCAAGGGTGCACGTACAAGATGAAGCAAAAGTCAAGATGCCAAACTATTTATCATTTTTTGGGGTGGTAATGATGCACTTGATAGTTGCAAACTCTGACCTCATTTAATGAATGACGTCACGCGAATAGAGCTGACATGAAAAGTTATTTGCATGTACTCAACACTCCTGGAAACACCACACAAAAACCTCAATATTATTATAAAGAATATTATTTAAAACGTGAAATCAATTCGACTGTAAATTATTGTCCTGGTCCCCCAAAAAGGGTTATGCCCTCGTAAATGGTAACATAATCTTCTGTATAAATAAAGTCGTTTGTGAGTCAGTCTGTCTGTCTCTCTGTCTGTCTGTCCGCCGGCCAACCGTCATTTGCCTGCCATCTGTGCTCCACCCCCAGGCCGGGAGAGGATGGAGGTGTTGGGGTTGACTACAGATGGTAGGCAAATGACGGTTGCCGTTATACAGGCGGGAGCGGTTGGAGTAGCAGGACCACAGATGGCATTGGTGGGCGGACACACAGAAAGACAGACAGTTGACGGGGGTACTGGCAGGTGTTTTCCCTTCATTCATTTCTTCCCGGGCAACGCCGGGTGCCGCAGCTAGTAAATAAATAAATAAATAATCATTGTCCTGTACCATCATCATCAACAATCATTGCCACATAAACTACCGTGATACCTTTAATAACCACTACAACTATGCTTAAGATAATCAGATTAGTTCCAAAAATCGCTAAAATCATTTAATTGGATCACCCTGTGTATTCTTTTCATGTATCTCGCCAGAAGCAACAATGCAACTTCCAGCTTATTAGATTAGCCATTAGCGCCACACTTTTCAAGCCGCATCAGTCAAGCGAAACAATTTCAATAAGTCACCCGCCTCTTCCAGATTTTTCGACTCACCTTGTAAGTCCATTAATTTTTACGCTTTGAGAAGAACAGCTTGAAAAAAAAAGATGCCTACAGGTATGTTGCTGAAGGGTCATCTGTACTTGTCACCGAACCCTGATGGCCCCTGCAGTGGTGGATAGAAAGTGGAACGCATTAACCACCACCCCCCTCCACCTCTCTCATGGTCCTCAAAAGAACACCTGAGTCTTTTTTTAAGCCAAAGAAAAAAAAGACGAAGAAGAGGACCAATTAAAGCAGCAGAGTCCGTGGAGAAGCACCCTTCTACTAATTGCTTTCCTCGGCTGCCAATTACCATTGGACAAACGGAAAAGGTAAGGAGTACGTATGTCACCGCAGATTAATCCTCATATCCAATTGAACCCACCCCACTCTCACCTGTTGGGTGTCCCCGACCTTCCCACCTCTTAGCCTACTTTTCCGAGGATAAGTGCACTGTTAAAAAACAGCTTGGAATTTCACAATACGTGACCACCGATTCTAAGCTGTGACTCATACATTGTGTATGTCTCGTACTACTAATTACATGGCGCACTCGTATAATGGCTACTGCATGGGAATGAGAACCTTCGTAAATATGGACATATGGACGTATTATTCTATGGGTGGAGCCTACAGCTTGAGATGTACTGTACAAGATAGCGGTTATGTAGTTGGTGTAATGAGCTGCTACTGATATTTATTATTATTTTTAAGGGATTTGTGGTGGAGAGTAATTATTATAATTAATAATTGAGCTGTCATTAAAATATTGCTTCATGATACAATATTAAGGAGTTAGCGATGACCACTCACATTCTCCTACATCAGCATATTTGCATATTGTATTTTCACATTTTTCCACGAGGAAGTCATAACAATGATAACTTGTGCAATAACTTGTATTTTACGTATAACTTGATTGACTAACTCAGGAAGCTGATGAAGTGATGATGATAGGAGCAGTAGGAGAAGATACGAGAATTCTTAACTTGATGAACAGTTAGTGACTTGTATGTAAAAAAGTTGTGGCCTCTTTATGCATCCTAATCGTTATTGACCTGTTAATTAAATGCAAGTAAAGAAGTGTTGCATACAGTTTACTCATGCACATATGTTTACACATGACCATAATTGAGACTTGGCCATGTGACAAAAGCCAGAGAAATGCCATCGCATCTGTAATGTGCTACGGTCATTAAGACGTTTGCTTAAGCTTTGATCTATTAATAGTTCAATGATGAGATTTTAAAGCCGATGCTGTTGAAACGTGCCATAGGAAAAAAAATATCATTTCAACGTCTTCAGGTTAGTGAACTGAGTCCACTTGCATATTTTGTTAGCAGAAACACGCCACGGTTCCGTATATGGTGCTTTAGGCATGTTGCTGTTACTTTTACCCCCATATCGGATTTTCAAACATACATTAAAATTTGCATTTTAAAAACGTCAAACAAGTTAAACAACCATTCCACTCTCCCCAATGGCTATACAGGATGGTCCCCGATTCCCAGTTGAAGAAGTCACTGATTGTTCACTCCAGCAATCAGTATACACTCTAGCAAGAAATCAAGGCCATATTCATCTGCCATGATTGCCAGTTGTGCGAGTAATCAATCCACAAGTTCTATACCCCCACCTCTCAAACAGTGGACACTAAAAATGCACCACCCTTCTTACAACATGTTAACATACATGTACAGCAGCATTAACCCATTTGCATAATACCAATCACCGTACATTATAATCGCACATTATTTCGTTATGTATACACTGCTTATTTGTACCAATAATAACATGTCTGTGGCGCCAACACCATTGAAAGGGTGGGTATTACAAATGGAATGAGATGAAGGTCTGGGTAGAGTTGCTGAGGATTTCAGTGGGAGACAGATAATTTTATACGGGTTTGAATAGTAGGCTAAGGCTACCGACAGCCCTTTATGTTCACGACTAATTTCATCACGCCTTCGTGTGTTTTTTTTATGCGGCATTAAAAACCTCACCAGCCCACATACACCTGTTAACCAAGACGTACTATTAGAGATAATAAACCTATTATAACGTACCAAAGTGAAAGAGGAAGAAAAAAAAAAATCTCCGGAAATTAAACGTATGGAATATTCTAAGAAGCCTGGTCGAACAGGCCATGCGATCAAGGCAGATTAGATGGTTGGACGGTTTAATTCGCAAGACATTCTAGATTTGAAACTCCTGAATACATATGCTAGGTTCGGATAAGTATTCATTACATCGTTATGACGCAAATGAAGCAAACTGGTTCAGCTGGAAATGAACTTTTGTCTACGTTGTTTTGTTAAGCGAGGCGGGCAAATGAAAGGCTTGGTTCGACACCCTTTTGATAAAATATTTAGTAGAACATAAACAACCAATAAATGAGACAGCATGATGTAATATGGGTTGAGGTAATTTCGAATCCGCTAGGAATGAATGTATGAGAAGTGAGTTGTGAGTGACAAGAACTATTAGGGAGATAGCGGTGTTAGATTGTAACTATATGTAACTTACCCTGCTTATTAGAGGTCACGCAATGAAATTCATAAAAATGGCTTTGTTTTCATATATTTTTCAATTATCGTAATAAAGGGGCAAATTTGGGTCTGCTTGCATAAATTCGTCCAAAACTGAAAATAAAACCTTCCGGAAGAGGACTCCCGGATCCCCTTCTATAACTTCCAGGGTCAACCATGGTGTAACTGTAACCTATTCACTATTCCGCAAAAATATGTGTGTCAAGTTTTATCTGACAAGGCCATGCTCTTTAGTCTTATCAAATGCGAGTACTTGGTCACTTTCAGAGGGGTGACCATTGTAAAAGTCAAGTGACGCACAATAGGTTCGGAATTTGTGGTTTACATGATTCTGGTTTTAACCCCCTCAACTTTTCATCGTTTATTTAGACGGACACACACTGTGCACAAGTATGACTTTGTAAACCATCCTGTACAATAGTACATAGCAATGCACCATACTTTTTCGCACAGCCTGACACACTCACCGGAGTATACAAATAGAATGAATTTTCAGACCGAGTGTAAAGTAACCCCACACTAGGGTATTTGACCGAGTGTTACGCCAAGATTACATCAGCTTCGCGAGGATGGAGATGAAGTAAAAGAATTCATGTTGCTTTTCCTGCTTGAAATCTAAAGCCCCCCCCAAGCAAGCCAAGTGGAGAGGAGGCAAGGGTGTAAAAGCAGCTGTGTGTGTGTGTGACGGACCACAAGGGTCAACAATTCCCTATTTGGAACTGACCTTCTTCAAGAGAGCTGGAGGGCATACCGCTGCTACCCACGTCCATCGAGGGGGTTTCAGGTGTCAAAACTCACTCTACTGGTCTCCCTCTTTCAACCCACATTAAAACAATCAAACCAAGCTAGATTCGCCATGCATTTCTCTTACCTTATGGAAAAGCGCTGATATAGCGCCTTTCCACGCCCAGGTTGTTGTCTGAAAAATGAGAGAATATAATGTACATTTTTGAAGTACATGTGACATGATTTGAACTAACCGCTCCAATATAACGTATACACAGGAATCAACATGTTCTCAGCAATGCTACTGCCATCTAGTGGGAGCATTGCATACTCCACATTAGACGCCAGATGACGTACCATACTGTACGGTGCAGTAATAACATTGTCATCAATAGTGAATATTTTAATTAAAACTTTTGCACTTTGACAATGAGGGCCATCTTATTCAGTATCACACGATTTACACCCGCACACCTATATACTCGCCACTTGTAATGTTATGTATCTAGGTTAACGTCACTGGGAGTAACGGCATAATTATGGCGATTCCATCGGCCAAAACGTTCTCAGATACGGTCACGAATGTGAGGTATAATGAATAATCATAATGGGTCAATCGAGAAGTCAGCGAATACGTGATTGTGATCACGCCTAATTGCAGACTACAAAATCTATCTAGAATGCAACTTTGTGTTCAGCATCAATAGAACATAGCAATCAGTTCATGATGCTGTGGTACATTGTAATGGTTTCACAAAAAGTCGATTTCCAGAGTTGGATTGTTCCACATTTCATAGTGGGTCAATGAATTCGGATTAGAGCTAGAATATTATTGCAAGGATCATATAGTACCAGTAGACAAAATGTTACCGGGTGGTCCTATAATCTCTGCTTTTTTTGTGTAGGTCTGGTTCCACTGATGCGATGCGACCCCACACATAAATCTGACAGGGCGTTACACAAATTATTGTGATGGTGTCTCACTGACACAACTTAAGGCTCCGGCAGCTCTGTTGTAGCACCTATTTTTGAAATCCATGGGATAAACTTCATTACACAGGAGCCATCAAGATTTTTTTCCCCCTGAGGGGGTGGAGTATGGAACCCCGTGGAACCCCTAAACGTCACCTTACACAACTATACTTTATGAATTGAAATACCTTGTTTGACACGTCAATCAAACAACCTATCGCACTTACACTACTATACACTGCACAAACAGCGGTGACAGTCAGATATTACCATGCCTCGGTCCTATAGTATTGTTTTTAACAAAGCAAATTTTTGGGAGAAATTTGATATTACCTTAAAGCGGTCGATTTCTTTCGAGAAATTCTTTGATTTTTTTAATGTTCATTATCGAGGCACTACTGTTTACATAACTCCAAATCTTATTATCATGAATAAAAAAAATCTAGTTAGCCTACTGAGTCTGCCACGATCAATCGTTCCTGACTTCATGGGGAATCCCGGAAGGACCCAATCATTACAACAGAAGGTGTCTGCAGGAATTCCCTCAGTGATTGGGTCAGAAGCGAATAGTAGTCTGAAAAATCTTGCAGCATTTTTGCATTCATATCAAAGGGAAATTTCTGGTGTAATGGAGCATTTCCAGCATTTCAAATATCCAGCGAGTATTATACAAGTACTTGTAGCAGAGGTGACCCGAACTTAATAACTTGGCTATAGCAGATCACATCATCCTTATTTTGTCGTACAGTATAAATAATTATTCATGAATCTTTGGGTTAGGTTAATGCAGCGGTTCTTAACCTGGGGTGCCCGCCCTGGGGTGCGAGCAAGGTGCACCTTTGGACTTAGTCTAACTATGAACTTAATCATTCACCCCTGGTATAGGGGGTGCACCGAAGCAGGTTGGCAGGCGTCCGACTGCTAATCGGGAGGTCCTGGGTTCGAATCCCGGGGCCGGCAACGCTGGCCGTGGTTTTCTGTGGTTTTCCGCGGTCTTCCTAGGATAATTCCGGGGTCGCTTCCGTGTAATAGACCACAGCCGCTTCCTTCCTTCCTTATATCCTTGGAGGTTGAAAGGCAATGCTGGGCCAACCTCCCTAATATCAATTAATTCAGTATAGGCCATAAGGGGTGCGACAAGGACCAACTGTCTTCAAAGGGGTGCGGAGGCCCGAAAAGGTTAGAACCCCTGGGTTAATGTGTGCTTGTGAAACAAATGTGACAAATCTTCAGGTATTCGAGGAAAGCCGCCTTGACCACTACTAATAAATACTTGTAACAGTATGGCTAACATGAGCAGTCTCATTGCATTGCTACATATGATTGCTGTTTTATCATTGTGTGATTGTGCGCAAGTCGTGCTTATAAATAAGAAGCAGCCCAGTCGCAGTAGTTAATGTGCGGAATATCATTAAAATGCATTTCTAAGGCCGGTCTAACGTCACATCACCTATTGCGTGGTCCTACTGCTATAAATACTGCATCTTCAGAGCAATAAATCAGGACGGTACTTGGTCTAGGTACGACCGGAATGGCATTTTCCTAAGGATATCCTGTTCCTTTTATCAACAGAACTAGACTCGCCGATAACATCTGATATGATCTTATTTGAATAGTAAGTCAGTCCTTCGCTAAGTACCGCAAATGTGAACGCAATGTACATTCGGGTGCAAATGTTGATTGAGCAGCATGTTAAGCTATAGCTGTTCAATGTCGTTAGCCTATAAATATAATTTCAAGACTAAGCTATCTCCTTCTTGGAAACGACTCCTGCCCCTTCAGACAAAAGGCAAGAATATTGTATCTAGAGTCAGTGGATAAGGATGGCGTGGGTTTTTGAGGCTCTGCTGAACGACTAATCTACAGGATGTGATGTCATGCAAACTGTTGCCTAATTTTAGCAAGACTGGGACTGCCTTAGGGGCTGCAGCATATTTTTCTGCCTGTTTTATTTTTTGTTCTTAAATCATCAGCTCATCCTGATTTAAATGCCACTTGATGGTATCAGTTTTCCCACGGCAAGTTTGTAGCAAGATTTATAAAATTACAGTCAGATATCTATTGTGAAAAGCACAATACCACCCTGTATTGTTTTTGAGCTGTTTGAAAAACGCACTGTATGGCACATATGCAGATAATTATACACAAACTATGAAAAATGCAAAACCAGCGCTTTCATTATATTCGTCAAGTGACATGTAAGTTTATGAGTTAATTATAAGTAGAGCTCTCTAATGATAGTGGGCACAGTAGGAACCTGCACTTATGCTATTGGCTGAGCTGACTTGCTTTAAACTTGACTTGCACAGGCCCTGTAATTTTGAGAAACTGTACATCTGTTATCTCCCACTACCATTCTGTCAATTGTCAGCTAAGCTCTGTCTGACTGTCACGTTTCTTCCTCGTTGCCTTCCCTGACTAACAGACTCTAGTAAACTTATAATAATAATAATAATAATAATAATAATAATAATAATAATAATAATAATAATAATAATAATAATAATAATAATAATAATAATGTTGTTGTTGTTGTTGTTGTTGTTGTTGTTGTTGTTGTTGTTGATGATGATGATGATGATGATGATGATGATGATGATGATGATGATGATGATAATAATAATAATAATCGTATAGAGCCAAGGTCAGTCAATACTTGATGTCTTAGTGTGTGTACGTGAACTCCACATTTAAGGAAGTCCGACCTGACCTTTAATTGACTTTAATTTTGCATTTATAAGGAAGTTGGTTCATATGGAGCAGGCGCAGTGCCGCTCCGAAGAGCCTTTTCCGCCGCATCGCAGCAATCGCTAGCAAGCAACGACGAATCAGAAAAGGACGTGGGCATTTGGTAAGGGAGGGGAAGAGAGGTTAATGGACTTCTGCGGGAGGAAACGAGGAAGCCCGAGAAAATCCACGCAAATACGGAGAGAACCTCTTGAAATTATTTCCACACGAGAAAATCTGTAGCTATGTACATTGCACAATAAGGTCGAGGATACCTTGTCTGACTTCATTAGACTATTTCAGCAGGATAAGCAACCCTTGACCTTATCACACCTTGCAGTTACTGATTTGTTGCAGCTTCCGGTCTTTCGCTGCAATGAAGTCGATGTGAATGGGCCTTTTAAAATAAGGAAGTCCAGTCTCCGGACTTCCGAAGACGTGTACAACGGACTTCTGATGTGATTGTGGTTGGCTGGCTAGGGGGTGTTTCCTCGGCAAGTACGGCTTGGGGTAAAGAGCTTTGTCAGACAAGGGTAAGATTGGGACAGAACAAAGATCCACCTCCCAAGAGTAGAGTGGGTTAACATGTTTTCAAGGGATATGGAAGAGTGGCTGGTCCCGGCTACATTACAATGTCTGAACCCTGGGTGTTAGTTGGTGTTAGGTAGGCTACATAAGCCCCAAGCACACTACCCTTGTCAAGAAAAATCCGAGTCTAGGCTATTCACTATTTGGGGACATCTAGTCTCACCTCTCAGCTACTCATCAGGCAAGCCAGCCGTATCAGCTCATTGGACGAGTATGCTTATATTATTAACCCTTTCATTCCCAAATTTTTTGGGCCGTTTCTTCTCTTTTTGAAAAAAATTTGTAGTAGGAGTGATATAATGAAAAACAATATTCTTCAATATTTATCATTTTTACTCGTGGTGGTCCTTTGGAATGTAAAAATGCCAAAAACATTCCCCTACTGGGTGTTCCAGAAAAATTTTTCAAATGCAATTAACTTTAAATGCAATTAACTTAATTTAAATTTTTAAAATCACTATAAAATTGTTACGATGGTTGCAAAATAATACTAAAACACTGCACTATGAGAAATTCCTAAGAGTCCAGACTTATGGGACACCCTGTAATTACGCGGCCGGGTGGGGGGTTGTTTACCTTTCAAGGGCGCGAGCAAAATATAACAATCCGACTTTGTGGGTGCTGAGTCACCATCCACTAGATGGCACAAGAAGTTTGACCCACAAAGTTTGCCTTCTGCATGCGAACGCTTTGCCTCCAGATTAATTGTTGCCATATGGCTACAGTGGGAATGAAAGGGTTAATACTTCCGCAGTGCATTAGCCCTCGTATGTCGTATAGTGTATAGGGGAGTTCATTCCGTCTTCTCTAGGGATATTGATGGAAATGGCCAGGAGACTCATTTCTTGCAAAGGAAGTGGTCATATAACACCTGATTTACAACGTACAGTAGGATAACATATTGCAGGATAATTTTATCCATACATGCTCGGTATGTATTTATGGTTTTATTCGTAAATGCTGGTGCTCATGATTATACAATGGCAAATCAACAAGAAGTGGTATTTTCATTTTTTTTTTGCATATTTTTTTGAAATCGAAACTTCTCCAAACACATTTAGATGCAGATATATAAGTTACCTTATCTTGCCTTACTTAACCCTATCCTTCTCTATTTTTACCGTAATATCCCGTCATATTTTGAATGTTCCGTCATCAAATTGTGCAATCGCCTAACCTGAAAAGTAGAGGGTCTATCCTATAAGATGCAACCCCACAGTGCTGGCAGATCTAACGCATAACTCAGCTAGTCCATTCCATGCCCAACCTGATATCTAGCGGCTTTCAGTCTACAGTATCTGGTTCTCTAAGAAAAAATCTCGGGAAGGGTTCGTGGAAGTTAAACGGTGTGTATATACATATACTGTATAGGACCTAATAATCCCTTGAAACTGATTGCTTGATGAACTTATGCTATTTATTTCGTGCTTTTATCTTATTAAAATACAAATAAAAATCAAGGAACTGTAAATCCTGCTTAGAGTGATACAAATTCTGTACAAATACTTCTTGCCACATTTTCAACACCTCAACCAGTACTTTAAACATGAAACAAAAATAATGTAACTTATTACTTATAGTATCGCACCTCGATAGCTAGTTTCCAACAAAATGATTAATAAATTAATATCCCTATTCTTACTCTATGTCCTTGTTTCCCTGCACCGGAGTGAAGATAAAATTAGAAAATTTGTTGAAAAATGGTGGTGTACCACCCCCCTATAGAACCAGTAAGGGTCATCACGGGGTACAACAAAAATAAATAAATAAAAAATAAATAAAAATAAATATCAGTATTTAGCAAAATTAATATACAGTGCTAGTTCATATTGTTAATTACATGCATGATGTCACTTTATCTACTTTAGCTCAAAACATGAGGTGGGCATCAGTCAAGAACCTCCAAACCTCGTCATTACAATCCTCCCCAAATGAGATATGGTATCTATTAGATGGTGTTGTCTAGAATCTGGACCCAGTTTGTACTGCCCCATATTTTCGCGCACTTGACTCTCACTACAGCTATTTAGGCACTTTTGTACTAGTAGCAGCCTGCTAAAAACCTATTATTTCATTGCACCGTCCACGACAATAATTCTTTTTAGAAACATCTCATTGGACATTCAAATAAGAAGAGGCAACGGTACTTACCCCATGTCGACGTTGCTCTACGCTGCCAAGAATAATGTCGAATAAGTCTTCCCTTTTGGTCAAAAGGGGTCGAAGTCGAAAAAGTGCTAGTGGATTCGAGTAGGATAAAGCAAGAGGCTCCTTTTTGCAATACCGTAAGGAGCCTGGGACCATATGCTTTTATCAGTGT
This sequence comes from Catajapyx aquilonaris, assembly GCA_000934665.2. Taxonomy (NCBI): domain Eukaryota; kingdom Metazoa; phylum Arthropoda; class Diplura; order Dicellurata; family Japygidae; genus Catajapyx; species Catajapyx aquilonaris. The sequence goes on from KZ538093.1 coordinate 69,684, forward strand.
GTCCCTTGCACTTCTGAAAAGCCCTCCTCTTCGACAAGCTCCTTTAGACCCACGTGCCCCCCAACCTCGCCCTCCCTTTTTCACGGCCTCTATTTTTGGCGATGTCTGCAAGCAAGAAGAGGAAGTCGTCGGGCCAACGACCCAAAAATAAAATGAAATATATAAAAAAAGGTAGACTGGAAATCCAGTCTTACAGGGGGAGAAAAAATGGCATCCGCCGACAGCACGAGCTTCTTCGTCTCGTCCAGAAACACCTCCAGGGAGTTAATGAATGGATCGCCTAATCAGCAGTACGTGTATTTGCAGGTCTAATGGTGGGAAGAGGTACAATAATGTGCATTTTATTATATGGACCATGCATATATTTTAACGTTATCAAAATTATTATTAGGAAATAATAGTATTCATATAAATAAGTCACCATCTACCATCCGAAGTAGCGCGAATCACCCTGGAAAATCCCACGGATGTCCAAATATCCATTGGAGATTCAGTGGATATCTGGATATCCGTGGGATTTTCCAGGGCGATTCATGCTACTTGGGATTGTAATAAAAATAAAAATTCTGACAGGTTCATTCTGTGGCCATTTCAAATGAATAAAATTGCAAATTGACAAATTTCAAGCCCAGATTATTTGTATTGCTCAGAACTGTTCCTGCACTAGTGTGAGTCTTCTGCGAAATAATTTATTGTAATCCAATTGGAAATTCAAAAACGTAGGCAGCAGTGTGAAGCAACTTATTTTGCAGTAAGGCTTGCCGCAGGTGCACTTTGATAATTTTTCCTCCAAGGTATGTGGATATTTTACGCAACATTTCTATGTAGACGTCACATTTACTACAATATTAAAATAACTAACAAATAAACGTGGTGGGGAGGAAGATGTGGTTCAATGTTCCGGTTACGCATACCACACACTCGAACTATTCTCCCGAGTTTTTCTACTGTTTACCAGTGTAATCCCAGGAAGAGTGTTGGCGATGGAACAAGCATCTGAGTTGTATGTAACCTAGGAATGTTTTGGCGCTTGAGGGTTGGGGGGGGGGGGGAGCGTCCCCTGTGTTCTTGTAAAGAAGGTCCCTTCATTCTCAATCCAAATCCCACACTCAACTTCAAGAAAAAAACTACAGCAGATACCGGGTACCTACAATGAAAGGGGGGCCTCTCGCGGAAAAATCAACGACTTATGTATTGTACAAGTATAGATACACGATGTTGAGAATTTGACACGCGTATGAAATTCTGCGTAACATTAACTGGAACATGCTAAATAAAATTCAGATATCCGGAAGGAAAGACCTATATACTTATATAGCAACTGCCGAATTGTAGAAAAGGGAAAGGGAAAATGGGATTTCCCCTACTGCAGTGAGCAAATCTATAGTAGGCCCTATGTGAATTTTCTCCTGTACAGTTATTTCACCCTTACCCAGCAGATAATATTTTCGAAGACAATACTATCCACAACTTGTCTTACTGCAGTGCAGCAAATACAATACCTTCGCACTCACTTGACCAAAGGAACCAGCTACAAGTAAAAGTTCCCGCGAGGCTTCACTGTATACAGTAGCCTATATTCACGTAAGGTGAAGTGGGGTAAGTGCATACACGGGGTAAGTGCATACACGGGGCCGCCATATTGGAATGAAAATGGCTGACGACACCAAAACACGTCAGGCACTCTTTTGTGTAGCTGCACATCACATCCCCACAAGAGGTGAGCATGTCAGCCATTTTCATTCCAATATGGCGGCCAGTTTATGCACTTACCCCGTGTATGCACTTACCCCACTTCACCTTATTTGAGCAGTGTGCTCTATTTTGTTGCATTGTTATTTCAGGAAGCTCCAATAATCTCGAAAAAGACACAATATCTATAACTCTACACCTCATAACATAATGTAACTTGGAAGAAAGTTTGCTGAGACCTGGACTTGTGCTAATAGCCTGTGACATATCTCTTCAACAGTACGGTATAGATCTCATCCTCGCATAGCAAAACAATCACTTGCTGACATTTGCCCCTAGAGAAACCCTCGTATAGTCTAGTTTATTATGATGAAATAGTTCAGCTGAGCACGAGTGGGCGCCTCGTGAGTCTATCTATAGCCAAAACATCTGAGGGGTTGCTGTACCTTTTCCCTTCTCAGGAGCCTTCCCATTGGGCAGATAATGGTGTACAGGCAGACACAAAACACGTGCCAGAAATCCTGGCCAAAGGTATGCTACATCACTTTCGTCAGCCAGACATGTCGTCACTTCTACCATAACCACACTGGGAAATTGTTGTAAATATGCACTAAAAAGCTCCTTCCTCAAGAAATTACTTTGGTGTGTTTGCCACGTTCATATGGATAAAATGAAAATGTGAAACGCAATGCATTATGACTTTGATGACACAATGGGCTATTGAACCCGTAACGCTTCAATGGCCTATTAAGGGCATTGGAATGGCACAACAGTACCGTCACATCATGTAGTGACGCAAGACATGATTGTCACGGCCACCTCTGGACAAGAGTTCCTGTCAGTAAATTTGCGTTATGTGACACGTATTTTTATCCCTGTACATGAATCCTAGTCAACCTAGCTTTTTCAGAAAAAGTTGCCTAGACTGGCTTTTTTGCGCCATGTCTGCTGTCTCCAGGGAGCGACTCTTAATTCAGGAACTTGTAGCTATGCCAACATGCCTTTTGTTGTGAGGTATGTCGTCATAAAAACCACTCTATGCTGGTGTTAGATGTCCGTGGTGGATAAATCTCTGTCTTATAATTATGATGTCAGGCGAGAAAAATAATCCGGCTGAACATGTCCATACAGTATATCTGTAGCTACAAAACAATTAAAAAATACTACCAAAAGGACGAAATGAAAAGAGACACCAGTGGGGGAAGGAAAAAAAAATAAGAGAAGAAAGTCTCTGATAGCTTAAGTTAGCTTAAGAGGTATTTCGCTAATTAAGTTACGAAATATCATTTGGTATACCTGGTTCAGAACCACATGCATCCTGGGTGAACACTCGTCGATGCAGATATAAAGAGGCTATTATTCATCATGACATATTAGTTACAGTGCATAGGCTACAACCAACCGTATATAAATATTTCTAAATGGAATTAATTTTGGTTTATCAACAGAAATGCCCGAATAAAACCTTCGTATCGTATAGGGTGGTTTTTTTCTTATAATTCTAAAGACAACGAATTACACAGGAGAATTCCGAAAAAATTTCATCACACCGCATAAATCAACCTAAATTCATACGAGATGGTCTTTTATACGCATTGTATTTCTTAATTGTAGGTTTGAATGACATTAGTATGTGATCGGAAATACGGTTAAACATAGACCTCCACCCTCTCTCGAGCGGTGCGTGAATCCCCCCCCCCCTCTTCCCCTCCCACCTACGCACTTGAAAAAGAATCTTCAATTTGCATTAGTTTCCTACGTAGTTGCACTTCCATCACAGAGCAAAGAAGATCAGGACATTAAATCCCCGTCGTCGTCTTTGAGTAGCTGTTCAAAAAATACTGCAATATAAAGCCATAACCGTCAAATCTATAGCTTAGGAAGTCTGTACTTCCCAGAAGAGCTTACTGAAGTCCTTATGTACTGTACAATACATTTCGTGCTGCATTTCCTGGTACTCAGGTTACATACCTACAGTTTGTTCGGCTTTTCTATCACTAAGCGCAATAATTGCCTTCTCTGTACAGTATAATCGCGATGGAGGGAACTCGTTGTCTTGCTGTTCTATACCCAAGAATAGAACCACGAAATAAGCTGCTCTTACAAACGGAGGGGACATTCCTTCTAACTTTTATTTGAGTCTGAATACCTGCTTTGTCCCCGTCTTCCTCAATTTAAATCCCACCAGAATCCCTCCATTCGACTGAAGAAGCGAACTATACAAGCTTATATTCTATCTGCTCATAGAATTCTACAAACCAAATACAATTATTGCTTCCTTTGGTGTCATTCATTGCGTGGGATATTTATTTGTTGCGTCAAATTAACTATAGGAGTTGGAACCGTGAATCAAATCTGATATGGTTGTCCCATTAGGCTGAAAATCTCCTTTTTTTGTGTTGAAGCACGAGACGCATAGACGAGTCTAATGGTTTAAGCTATTTTCAGACGGCAAAACGGGGAGAAAAGAAACATCAGATGGAGAAGCAGTTTGAGTCGTCTGGCGCAAAAATACACGATACGGTTGACATCAACAGAAAATTATTGCACTGACTACATAACGACGTGTTTGTAGCTTGCTGGAATTAATCGCGTCATCTCTGCTCTCTGCTCTGATTCGCAGCTAGGCGTTTAATCTCGGAATGATACATCCTTTGATAGTTATAATCAGTGTAATAGCTATTTCACACACATTTTATAGGTTGCAAATCAATACAAAATTGATCAATCCCTGATAATACAAAATATTTGTATTGATGGTCATCAGAATGTGGAAGGCAAGGTGTTACAGTTGAACGCACATACTGTATAATAATGTTATTAAGTTAATTATACAAGTACAATTGACGGGAAGGACCAAAGAAACAAGGATTTTATGGGAAGGTAACTAATTAATTTCCTCCGCAATTTTGTGAAAAATCCATTTGAAATGGATAGTTATTGTATGTTTGTGGAGGCGTGAAATAGCGGCTTTGTAAAGCGATGACAGAAATGACTGCGTGAATGTGTACCTAGTTTTACAGTAACTAACGGCAAATAAAAATAAAACTACGTTATACGGTATGCTTGTTACTGTGTAATAGGCAGGCGTCCTTTTAATGTGGAGTAGGCCTATACTTTTCCTATAGCACAAAATGCAATTAGTCCATTGATATAAGTGATTTGAGAGAATTTCATCCGTAGAGCCATCGTTTCAGATCGCTAATGAGAAACAATATGCTTCTTTTTAAAAATTAGCCGCGGATTGGCTGAAATAATATTTTGGTGTTACGCATTGTAACTATGTAGCACTTTTTCCCAAAACTTTGTAGGGATATAGCTCCTCAGCTATAATTTATACTACAAAATGACATATTCCGATTCAGAGTAATAGTGTCCTCTAGCTCTACCTGTGATATCTCCCTGATATCACATTTTTCAAACATTCTGCATATGTATCAGCAGCTAGTCACTGTACAAAACATATTGCAGAGCACATGAGTAACCTTGTGAGTCAAGGTGATATAAAATCACTAGATTAGGTACTGGGAGTTGCAGGCGACACTGACAGATAGCCACTTATAAACAAGTTCCATTACCTTCCATTACCACTTGAAGGCTGTTGAATCCTTTGCACATCCTTTGGTTTCTCAGTACGGTAAAAGCACTGTATTCATATAACACAGAGTGGTTCCAAGAAATCGCAATGCCTCTCGGATTTACGCATCTTACGAATTTATAAGACGAAATCTTTGATGATTTTATGTCGATTTCGGATTCATTACAGAAATAATCCCTTATTGAATATTTTGTATGCTGTATAGTTCTGTATACGTTATAGGGCTCATCCTGCGGGGAAGTCAACCCTCCCACACCCCTGCAACACGGGTTTTCTGGCATGCAGGCTTACCCCTATCTGGGGGAAGGTCGTGGTGGAGATTCAACAAGTTAGTAACTTACCATATAATTATGTGTGTTTCGAGAATGTCATTTTGGAGATGTCCAGAAGGCTCCGTCCGAATAAGTGACCCATCTCTCGTTAACTGCAGTGTGGATTCCACAACAAGATCCAGACACGCTTTTGCAGTGTTGCTGTACCAAATCTCCGCGTTCCATACTCTATAGTCATAAAGAATATTAATTGTAACGATATTTCACGCTAAAATTCAACACAAAACATCCGCCATACTGTATACCGGTACGTATGGTACTACACTGGGTAATACGTAATAGTCTTAGGCGGTTGCACCAAAGCAAGATGCCCTTGCTATTAATTGCTACTCCATTGTTGAGTTTGTTGACAACAGTTAACAAGTCACATCCGTCCGTACCTGCATTTGAATCTAGCGCTCGTGAAACAGGGTTGCACCATCTCGAGTTTAGCTCGAAAGCCGGGGGTTACCATTGTTATTAATTATGCAATTAATAGCAATGGTAACGCCTCGGTTTTGTGAGAAACCCACGATGGTACAACTAGTCTCTGGATATCTACAAACATCGTTACATGTTACAACTAAACACAGTGGCGGGCAGATGGCAGAAGTGTGCATGAAGTGAAAGTGTAACGGTCGCTAGAGGGATTGGAAACGGACTGTTACCCGGATGAAGGGGGAGTTGTGCGGGTTGCCGTCCTTCGTGTACTCTCTCCTGGGGGCTGCTGGGGGGCCTCGCGCCCCGCTCATCTAAATCGTGTCTCATCGTGTTCCAGTTGTGTACATCTGTAAGTGATTTGTGGTACTGTTAGTAGCATTTGTGGCCGCCTTTGTGGGTAGCAGGGGACAAAGGAAACGGGATTCAGCCGAGTAGTCATGACTAGGCCCAGGGTCGCGTGGTCGGGCAGGCCAGAACACGACATTGTTGCGGCAGCCCCTGTCGGCTGTGTATCGTCCCATGCATCTTATGGGAATGACTCTTTGCAAATTTTTGCACATGGAATGGCCACAGCAGGCACTAGGAACCTTGCAGAATTTGAGTAATTTTTCTCAGAATGGTAGATGATGGCCAAGGGGTTATAGCAACGCTCCCAAAAAGTGTACACCAGATCCTGGAACCGGGAGGTTCCACCCGGTTCCAAGCCGGTTCCACCCGGTTCCAGGCTGGTTCTACCGGGTTCCAGGCTGGCTCCAAGCCGGTTCCACCTGGTTCCTTGGCCAGTGTGTACACCGGTTCCAGGGAGTTGCTAGCCCGTTGATTATGGCCAATTTTATGAGTCGCATATTGTTCACAAAAACTATTTTTTAAAAGAAAAGAAATGCTGGCTACATAATGAGGCAATACTGGGAATGCGAATCCTGCTTGCTCGCATTTTAAATTTTCGTTCATGAACAATATGTGACTCAAAAAAATTGCCATCATCTACCATTATCAGAAAAAAATTAAATACAAATTCTGGAATGTTCCTAGTCCCTGCAGCTGGGGCCATTTGTGCAAAGAAATTGCAAACTCTCAACTTTCGAACCCAAGTTTTCACCACACTGTATTCTGCTAAACATTAAAAGAGCATCACTGGTGAGTCTCTTATGGAACGTCAATTTCTAATGCTCTTCTAATGCTCTTGTGATGCGTTTTTGTTGCTAAAAAGCATCACTGGTGATGAGTCTCTCATGGAACATCAATTTTTAATGCTCTGCTAATGCTCTTGTGATGCTTTTTTGTTGCTAAAAGGCATCACTGGTGAGTCTCTCATGGAACATCAATTTTTGATGCTCTGCTAATGCTCTTATGATGCTTTTTTATTGCTAAAGCATCACAAGAGCATTAGAAGAGCATTAAAAATTGATGTTCCATGAGAGACTCACCAGTGATGCTCTGTTAATGTTTTGCGGTTTACAGTGTACTCATCGTTCAATAAAAATATTGTGGGCTGTAAAATCTGGCAGACAATATTTTTTGAAAGCGACGAACCTGCGACGAACATTCTCTGTATCCGCGGATTCAACCATTACTGGCCTTGATATGTAGTAACCGCACTGTAATGGTATAATCATGATGATTCATACACCATATGAGAATGACGCCTGAACAACTTCATTTCCGTCGCACGCGCATTTCTCCCATCAAACAGCCCCTGACTTCACCTCTTGCTTCACCTGAACTTCTCCATTGACCTTCAAAAACTCCCACCCCTACCGTAAATTGTCAACCTGGCAACCCTGACAAAAAAATACGGTATCGTCAAACTCCCCTCCCTCCCCCTCCCTAATCAGCCTCCTCCCTCAACACCACCTTGGAACAACATCAACATGACCGACAACCCAACCCGAAGTCACCTGAAATGTCATATTTGGCGACTTGTAACCAAAATGTACCGCCCGGCCACGTAAGTTCCGCTCGAGTTGATCGGGTTATTCACTTGTCAGTTGCGCAGAGTGACGTATGCGGCCTGCGCGTGAGGGCGGGGCCAGCTGAAGGGGGCAGACTGCCCTCTTGGCCGCCATATTGCTTCCCGCTGTCGTTTCTGCTCTTTACAAGCAGAAACAGACTCCGGTTGTCGGTATCTGGGTGCATCCGGTGCATCATCGGATCTTTGAATCGTACCGGGGGGTGGTTGGATTTGCACGGGGACCGGTTGTACAGTTCGGGGAACCGCCTTTTACTGGTGGGGCCGACAAGGGGCAGGGACCAGGGTTCGACTCTGCTTTAGGAAAAGCCATGGGAACCCGGGATGACGAGTACGATTATTTATTCAAAGGTGAGTGTACAGGTAGGTTGGGTTTGGGGCCAGGAATCGAGCTGGAGTTTTGACAGGGGCTGACAAGGCTGGTCAGCTGATTTACAGCAAGTTGTTGTGGTGATTTGCTTCTGGGGTAGGTGACAGTTGCAGTGCCAAGGGGGGGGGAAAAAGGAGGTAACATGTGTACAGCGCCGGGTCAAGCGTTGTCAGGTGGTAAACTTGACCAGCCACAATATGAGACCCCGTCCTGCATGTCATTAGTTCAGAGTCACAAGTCAATTGCGAGCTGAGTTCATGCATGTGCTGGATGACAAAAAGTCTTATTACTGCTGTTGTCGAGTGAGAAGCGATTGATATGGTTGATCTGGGGTGTAATGTGCATTAATTTCACCATGTGCTTTGGTAACAGTATTAGGCCTGAGTTGTAGTAACATTAATTAGGCATCTCATAATTAGTTGCCAGTTTCTGTGTAGCATGCCCACAGACATTCCAGCATGACAAGGCAGATATTGTTTGTTTCCTCTAGTCATGTGACAGGGACGAGATATATAAAATTGGAAAGGGAGTGATAACATAGTGTTTATCACCAGGAATTGATATTAGTGCGATGTAGTGATGTCAGAGAACTCCATTAATATGGCTTCTAATTGTGACTTTATTTTTTTAGATGAATATGATATTGATGTACAGAATGAAAAATGCAAAGCGTGGAGGGACAGGAGATGGAAAAACACTAAACGTGCTAGCAGACCGAAGATTTTTTACTTGTTAACATGTATAGTGTTTTATCAAATTTCGCTCCCTCCTGGCTGATGGAATTAGCTCCAAGTGATGTTTAACATCAATGAAGGTAACATAGAAGAAACCTGCATCTAATTTTTTAAGTGAAAATTGCATAGTCCCAGTATTGTTAAAATTTCTTCCTGGGGTCTTGCCAACCAGGGCAGCTTCATATCAAGGGGATGTATAATGGGAGTTAGCCAATGTATCTGTAATCAAAAGCTAATTTAGATGTTGATTACCAGTTTTATATTGCTAGTCGGGGACATTTCCAACTTGGGACATAATAGGAATGTCTCAATGTGGTGTAGTTAAGCAGTGGAGAAGAGATTTTGATAAGAGCACAATAAAGTGATAGCAGGATTTTAACACTAGCTGGGTTCAGTTCATTGCTACTTAGGGTGCCTGTTTTAAAGATCTCTCCGAAATTGCTGATCTACACTGCTAATGACATTTTTTTCTGTACCTGTTAAGAAGGATCTCGAGTTCTTGGCTTGGAGCCATAATTTCTTGCAATAAATTAGCTTCAGTTATGCATGATTGCAGCACTGCTTGTGCTCTGCTCAAGGTCACTATTGACAATATACATTTTTACAATATTATTTTTGTGGTGGAGGCCTAGCTTGCATTAATTAATGGGACTGAAAGAAAAAGTGAACATAGGAAAATGTCTGATTACATGGACAATCCACTAAATTGGATATTTTTTATTAATTGGCATTGATACAACTAGGCCTTAGTATTGCAGTTATTCTCTTGAGAGTAGTTCGGATGCTGCAAGTATTTTGTCCATACCTGATGAGGGTTTCTTTGCTCAGGGCTTTTGATATAGCATGAAATCAAGCAGTGGCAGTGCAGTCAATTGTTTTGAAATACTTCTTTTGTGAAACCTGTGTTTACATGTATTTGTGTTGTTTCAGTGGTGCTCATTGGTGATTCTGGTGTAGGGAAGAGCAATTTATTATCAAGATTTACAAGAAATGAATTCAATCTAGAATCAAAGTCTACTATAGGAGTTGAATTTGCCACACGAAGTATACAGGTAAGCAATTTTTATACATATTTGCAGTTATTTACTAGTGTATCAGTGCAAAATATGTACTCCAGTGGTGCTGTAATATTACAGATAGGGTTCTTAAAGACATGATTTCTGAAGAAAGTGCAGTAGTTTTCTGATATGAATGACTCAGTGTTGCTGCAGATCAAATTGTTTTGATGGGGGAAAGAATGTACATGGATCAATAGCAAAATAATAATAATAATTCTTATCCACGCCAATTTCTGAACATAATGTAACATTTAAACCTTTCCCTGCTGTGTCCGTGTATCACAGACACGGACTCGGCGAATTTTGTGCAAAAAATATATATAATCGTAAGTGAATGTGGTTTTCGGCATATTCACAAGCAAGGCAGGGAGAACTCACCACAAAAATTAAATGCTCGAGTGATCTGTCTGACATTTAGATATGACGTCATCCTCGTGTGGCCATTTTGGAAAAAGTTCTATGTGCAATGGTAAGAGATTTTATGAAGCCTAGCTCAATTCTGGGAATTTAGCAATTAGATTGGTTTCTATGCAATATTTTGCATAGAAGCGTTCTTTGAACCCGTTACTTCACCACTACGCTTTTTCCACCCCCCCCCCCCCCCCCCNCCCCCCCCTCCGAGTAGATGCATAGAAATAGTTATAGTTGTTATGCTATGCACTGCCTAGACCAGCTCCATGTTACTTCCCCCCTAGTTGTATGGATACGGTAGTTTAATTTCTGTGTGGCCGCCAGGCTGGGAATTTGGCGCTGGCGGCGCTACATCGTTCGCTATCCGCCATCTTTTTCAAGGTGCACTCTAGTGGTAAGTCTGCTGAAGGAAAGAAATATCGAGCCAATCGTGGCAGACTACCCACTACCTACCACAGGAGTTGCACCTTGAACAAGATGGCATCTTAGCGAACGATGTGACACAGTTTTTACACTACCGTATTCGAGGAGTGTCATACACCTGGCCTAGACTGTGGGAGCAGTGCAGTAGATCTGGCAGGAGCAGCCATTCAGTGCGGTTGGAATGATATAGGCGGGATGGGGCGAACTCGTCGGGTTGCGAGATATGGAATTTTTTAAATACGATTGTCATGCATGAGTCATCGAAGAGTCATGCGGGGGGAGTAGCAGCGGCCAAAGAGTTAAAAACCAAATAACATACAAAGAAATAAGTGCAAAAAATGTCGTAATAAATTATTTAATATTTTCCTTTAGAACATGTCACGTCCATGGACTTCCACAACCCTCACTTTCGTAGTTTTGTCAATTTTTATGCTAGAGATAAGATATTGATTCACATTTTAAAGCAGAGTAATGGATAAAGAAATACTTAAGGTAAAGGTTAACACTTTTTGTGCTCAAGTTCCAATTTGAATTTACTTAATTGCAGAAGCAATCTCATCACACCTGTGGACAGAAACAAACTTATATGAAATCATCCAGGTAGCACAGTACTGCTACCTGGGTGATTTTATAGAAGGTTATTGCCTGTGCCACACTAAGAGAGTCTTGTCCACAAATCCACAAAAGTTTTACAACAATCTGTAGCCGAATTAGATTTTTTTTTCTCAATTTCCGTCACTTTCCTCCTCATAATCGCGATTATGGGGAGGAAATGGACGGAAATGGACGTTATATGCGAAATGAGTTCCTCTGGGGACCAGGTAAATTGAGCGGTATATGCTGGAAAGCGTTAAAAGCGGGAGGCGCTATAAGCAGGAAAATTTACCATAGGGCCTAATGGGGCTGATCAAGGTACCGGGAAAAAGGGGTGTTAAAAACGGGATAGTGTTACATGCAGGTTTACTGTACTTCAAGTTTTAAATTTATGGGTATGAACTTGAGAGAGAGAGAGATGTCCGGCATTTAAAAAGAAAATCGTTGACTTGAAATTTACTCTCATGTCACTGAAACTGACAGCATATTTGGAACCAGTGACTTTTTCCCTGATTAGTGAGGCCCACTTGCTGAACAACCAAATTCTGCCTTTAAAACTATCTGAACAACAGTACTTTGTCGCTTTCAAGCCAAAATCCACAGTTAATCATAAGTTAATAAGCACCTCTTCACATTCCACTCCTACATTACCAGCACCACCTACAGAATCACCAGAATCATAGGATTCCCTACCTCAGTAACCCCCTTCTCCTGGACTACCACCTGCAATCCATCCTAGACTGAGTTCAATGTAAGTATTAGGAAAACTATTATGCAAATGTGTTGTTACATTGATATGCTGTGAAAATACTTCCCCAGGACCAACAAAATGTGTTGTAATGGACATGTTTCCACTATTGCTGTGTTATAGACATGATTTACTCAGTGTTGATTACCCTATATTATTGGCGTATTCAGAAAGTAAGGTCTGTTTATTTATTATAAAAACCACAATGTTTATTTGCACATCTGAATCGACAACTATCTACTTCAAAAAAAAAAGTTTCCAAACAAATCGAGGCATTTTTCATTGAATCACACAAGATTTTCTATGCCTATGTCATAGAGGTCTGCCGCCAGCCATTTTCGTGATTCCCGAACGCTGGATTGCAACTCCTCGTCATTGTCAACCTTCTGCTTTGCAAACCATTTCTTCTGTCCATGGACAGATGGTAATTGCTAGGCTCTAAATCCCAGGTTATCGAACAATTCGCACTTTAATTATTGTTACGTAGCGGCATGTTGAGTTCCTGGTGTTTTTCTTGTATGACAAGGCCCGCCGCCTACTGTCTTGCTTACTGGAACCCTGCAGCAACAATTTGTCCGAATTGTTCGATATCGTGGGATGTAGAGCCTAGCGATTACCACCTGTCCATGGACAGGAAGAAATGTCTTGAAAAGAAGAAAGTTGACAATGATGAGGAGTTGCAATCCAGCGTTCAGGGATTGCGGAAATGGCTGGTGGCAGACCACTATGACATAGGCATACAAAATCTTGTGTGACTCAATGAAAAATGCCTCAATTTGTTTGGAAACTATTTTGAAAAAAAAAAAGTAGACAGTTGTCGATTTCAGATGTGTAAATAAAATTTTTGGGGGTGCATTGTGGTTTTTCTAACGATAAACGGACCTTACTTTCTGGATACGCCGATATAAATGGTTATTAATAAATAAATGCTGTTTAATATAAGATTAGAGTAAATTGATGTACAAGTGTTTGTATAGAGTGCTTCTACCTGCTACAACTTTTTTCCATTATGATCATATGCCATTATTTATGTATTCATCCTCAGAATGTATTGCCTTATCACATTACACCATTGCTGTATCCAATTAATGCCATATTCCTCTAAATGTGTACAAAAGACAAGGTTTACTTCTTGGTCTCCTCTCATATAAGTAGATTTTTAACCCTAATAAGACAGGTGGTTTTTCGCGTTTTTGCAAGTATCTGCAAAAAATTCGCTTTCTTTGGGACTTGGGGGACGAGACTTGAAAACACTAGTGAATAAGATCGTATAGTGTCCAGGCTTGATCCTGAGGCCATCTATGTGACCCTCCTCTCATACGATACGGAGATGTAAAGTCTTAAACGCGCAAACAAGGTGGCGCAGGGGTATGTGTCGTGCCTGCTCCATTTTTTTGTCACTCTGCCTGCTTGACGAAAAATTATCGGTATGTAGCCTTGGTACCTCTGAACAAAGCAGTACATAAACACACAGCATGAATTACGTCACAGGACTGCGAGACTTTCAGCAGTCATAAACAAACAACTCCTCACGAATGTAAGCATTCAGCCATTCAAAAGGCGCGGGGGACCTGCGCCCTCGAGTCACACGGAGGCCAGCGTTGAAGCGCGCAGACTCCCGCCAGCTGCTAATTGCCATTTACAAACATTATTTATTTTAAAACTATTGAATCATCTTTTGCACTAATTTTAGGGTGGTATCTCTTGAGGAGGTTTGGGGGCAACTATGTATGCCAAAAATTTGCCGGTCACGGTCGGATTTTTATTTTTTTAAAGTTTTTTTTTGAGCGGCCGCAAAAAGATGATTTCATTCAAGTTAATCCGGTTTATTTATGCAAAATTTTGTAGGCCAAAACTCGCGATTTTTTAAGCGGGAGGAAATTAAAAAAGCCACACAGAAACCACGTTACATAGTAGGAAAACGCTATAGTTTTGCGAGTAGAATTTTTTAAAGCCACTGTCACAGCATATGTGACGCCAGTCTTATTAGGGTTAATGATTGTAAAATTTTTACATACCTAAGGCATTGTTTGAATCATCTATAAATTAGAAGATCAAGGTTTAATTGCCATTGAAGTTACTTGTGTGTGGTTAATTCGTAGCACTGATCTAACAGGTGAGAAATGCCATTGATCATAATTCAAAGCAATACCTACCAATATAAATATTACCAAAGGGGATAAGAATCTCCTCAATGAAGTATTCATAATTTTCTTTCAATAGTTATACAGTCATAAAATTAGTAGAGGATTTAATATCAAGCCACAGTGATGGGATCCTTGCAACAGTCTTTTTCTAGGCCTTGCACACATTTTCACATACTGTACGTTCACATGTTACTGACGTTATAAGCCAGTGCCACAAGGTCACTTTTTTGAGGAAGTAATGCCATTAGTGAGAACAAGGCTTTCGAAATCTCAGGTTAGGTGCAAAGAAGATATGTTTAGAATTATCAGTGACAATGATTTTAGAATTTAAGAATCACATCAATAGGATAGTTATTCTTGGAAGGTATGAACAAATACATGTAGGTTGGTATGGGTGTTTATAGATATTTAATTGCTACTCACATTGCAGGTTGATGGCAAAACAATCAAGGCTCAGATCTGGGACACAGCAGGACAAGAACGCTACAGAGCAATCACATCAGCGTAAGTTATGATGCTTTCCAGAGTGTGGGTGTTGTATTTTCAGACTCGAGAAGGTGCTAGCACGTGAGAGTTGGGGTTCAAGTGTTGTCATAAAAGAACTAAGACCTTTTATAATAATTGGTGGGTTGATAGTGGTGTCTTAGAATAGCTCTCTAATGCAACTTTTTGTCAGTACCATATGAAGTGAATGGTTAAGGAGCTATGAACTTGCAACTAATTGAGATAGGGTCAGAATGCAAGGATGAGAAACCTTTACCTCTCCTGCAAATCCCAATACATGGGATGGGTTGGTGGATAGGTGACATATGCTCCTGTGGCTGACCTGGCAAAGCACGGGCACAGTTGCCCGAAGCCCGGGTTCGAATCCCGGCGGGGGCACACCAATGATCCTTCTCCAGGTTTCATTTTTCTTGCATTGCTGTTAGTGATGAGACTACAAGCAATTAATGGGCTGCTTGTTCAAATGTGCATGATGTTGACACCTGCCGAGTTACTGAAAATGCAAGTTATTTCATTGTCATTCATGAATTAATACTTTGAATTAATTCTGCTTGGTTGAAGTGAGGTGAACACAAACGAGTGTCATAGGAAAAGGTTAGTTTTGCTTGAATTATACTTGCAGGTACTACAGAGGTGCTGTTGGTGCACTCCTGGTATATGACATTGCCAAACATTTGACCTATGAGAATGTGGAGAGGTGGTTGAAGGAGCTGAAAGACCATGCAGATCAAAATATAGTCATCATGCTGGTGGGTAACAAGTCGGACTTGAGACACCTGCGGGCTGTTCCTACTGATGAGGCCACAGCATTTGCGAAGGAGCATTCACTGTCTTTCATTGAAACATCTGCCCTGGATTCAACCAATGTTGAGACAGCCTTCCAGAACATATTAACAGGTAGGAAGTACTAATCAGTTTCCCCATGTTGCCCTTACATTCAAGCAGGTACTAGTGGCAATTGATCTGCAGCATAGGTTTCAGGGGGGGAAATATTTCTAGGGAATAGGGATATTTTGTGATTCCAAGTAACTGCACAAATATTTTGTTCTGCATGCACCTGTTGGAGCTGTCTTAGGATTGCTTCATTGCCAGATTTGATGTATTAATCTGAATCTATGGCTTACTTTCTGGAAAGTAATGACACAAGTCTTTGTGAAACTGATTAAATAATAATATAGGTTGTTTAATCATGATTCAGATGGACTTGTAGGATGAACTGGTAACCAGAGCAATCGTATATGCAGAGGTTTCTTAGGTCTTGGAAGCCTCATATCAACATAATGGACTTGAATACTAGGTATGACATCCTGGCAGGTGTATACAGGGTGAAGAGAAACTCGCCCCCAGTTGCCAGGTAGACTGATAGTACTTGCAAAACTAATATATGGATGTGCAATTAGTTTTGGAGGCCGTAGCGTAGTTAATGTGTATGGCGCCTTGAAAGTTTCGCGACGTCACATCTGCTCCGCCAGATCCAAAGAAGCAAAAGCCAGCTCGAGGCCCTCCGAATAATCCGGCCTTGAATCCCTAAAACATCGTCCATATGCAATAGGCGATCAAATTCCGTCAGAGTAAGAATCCGGGTGCGACACCCGTGCACTTTGTCGTTTTTACCTCATGTTTTACCATCCAGCCCTCTACACTTTAAAGACGCCATGCGCATTAACTACACAACGGAGCCTAAAACGAATTACACATCCCTGTATTAGTTTTGCGAGTACTATCAGTCAACCTGGCGATTTGGTGCGAGTTTCCATTCATCCTGGTGTATTCTTGAGCAGTCTTGCAATTTTCATTCAAAATGTAGGTGACATAATGAAACTTGAATTTAAACTGCATTCTCATTAGGTGTAGCAGGCCATGAAAGGGTCATAGGGCATGGTGTAATGTGTATTGAGATTAATGCTAATTATCTTGGTGATGCATTAGAGAGCAAGTGACCTGCACATATTGCAATCCTCTGGTGCCCAGAATTTCATCCTAGAAGTTTCTCTGAATCAGGAATTGCCCTGTTTAATCATTGACTCAGAGGCTTGTCGGGAAGGTTGGGAAGGGTATAGAGGAAAATGTAGCATAGGTAATAATTTTAGGAATCATTATTAGGGTTAAGACAAAGCACACTAGTGTGTGCAGGATGGCTTCCTCCTCTTCATACAGGTGACTGTTCATAGCAATAACAGCATGTCACTACTCTTTAGGGCATTTCAAAATACCTGTCAGTACACAAAGGAAAAAGTTGCACACTGTAAGTATAGGTGCAACTTGCATATGTGTCACATCAAACATGTACAGTAGATGGCAATTTTTTGAGAATTGTTTTTAGAAATGCTTCAAATCAAACAGTTCAATACTGAAGAAGAACTGTCTACAAATTCAAAAAATATAATGAGTGGAATATAAGCAAATTGATCCCTAGCATCTGATAAGTGACATGTGCCACAATAACAATGCCTTTAACCTGGTTAAAATGCAGGGAAAAGAGAAACTGTGCCCTCCACCTACCCCACCCCAGTGTCCCTTGCTACTGTTACTCGAGATGTCATTACTTGTTAGTCACCTGGTCAACAAGGAAAGCGTGGTAATATGGAAGTGCGTGGATTTTCGACATGTATTGTACCCCTACGAGGGGATTTCAGATGGGCGGAAGGGCCACGCCTCAGTCCAACTTTGGAGTGATCCCACACTATCTATTGTTTCAAGTTTTAATTATTGGGAGAGTTAACTGAATATAATTTCTGAACCTATGAAATTGGACCAGATTCTGGAGCTTTAAACCTGCTTTTGTTCAAAAGATGAATAGCTTTTGTGTTTTCTGAACACTTCCCTACCGTAATCTGACTGTGATGATTTCGTTAAATAGAGAGTAAACTGGCTTGTTGGAATGAAAAGGTTCCCTCGTAGGTATTGCACCGTAAAATTAGATTGAAGGAAAGCATCCCACTAGGTCCTAATATATTATTAATTTACGAGTGCAAGCCATTTCGGCTTAAGCATTTTGACCCATTGCCATTTGAGGTCCTGGGTAAACCAGTTAGGTGTAGATAGGACTATTTCTCACCCCTTTTCCTTCCTGCCTCTCTCCCTTTCGCTCCACCACTGCTCCCACCTGCAGTAATGATCAAGATGTGTCCTTTTCACAGAATGTTAACTGGGGAGTATTTTTATATAGCACAAAAGTGACTCAATAATAAGCAGCCCATCTTGGTGAGGACAACCTTCTAACTGAAACAGACAATGAGTCTGGATCATCTACCTGAAGGAAGTTCAATCTTACTAGTATGTCATCTAGCTGCCTGAAGATTCTATGGTACAGAACAAACATAAATTGAGACGGTGTGAAGTGTCAGTCATGCACCAAATGCTAAAGATGTAGGTGATGCCAAATATTGGTTGCACATCAGCATAATATGCTGAAACACCCATGGAATAGATTATGGAACATGTCCATATAATCATGATCAGGCCTAGCCTGAGTCATATGCACTCTAGAACATGTGGCCTATTTAATCTGCTCATGTTAAGGACTAGCATACATGTTAAGATATGAACAAATTGCCTGGAAGACCATGCTTATGGATGTGGATTGCTGAGCGTCTAGATGTATCCATATGTTTGTCATCACCAGTAGTTGCTGCCTCAACATTTCTCACCCTTACATTTTATGCTTAATTTTGTCCAAGGAATCAATTGGCAGTTGGCTGAAATCCTAGTAAGAAACACCTTATATCACTTTCTAGGCATGGGGTCTGAATATACTGGCATGCAATTTTACACTGTGGTAATGAGGATCGTAGATGGTTATAGGGGATCAGAAGGGCATTCTACCACTTAACAGATTCATATAATTAATTACAATTTGGACTGAATTTACACCTTTTGCGCCAATTTTTTTGGAATTGTTTCATTACCGAGGAATGGTAGTATTCTTACCTGACACATTGATGGATGGAAGACTATTGATATCCTTGCACGTGTACTAGACTGGTCAAAGTATGGAAGTGTGGTTACAAGAATCATGCAACCAATTTGGTAATACTGTTAAATATGGTTGAATTATTGTCAACTTACAATTTTTTTCTGAATGTCAAATGGTCACAATAAACAAGAATGGCAAAAATTTTAATTTTACTGCTATACAAACTGACATTAGTGAAATTGATGATGGTATATTGCTCTAATAAATTGTTGCCACACTACCATCTTGTCCTTGAATGAGGATCATAACTGTCCAACTTCTTTCTAAGAGAAATCTGGCCAAATTTGCACATAATTTCCGGGTACTGTATAACCAATGTCGAATCCACTGATGGAACTGGCCATCGAAGCAAGAATTTGGGCTAGCTTGTAGCCGGTACAGTTAAAGTGTGCAAGAAGTGAAAGAAAGAGCACTTTTGCACTCAGCCCAGGGTGAGTGCCAGAGTGGGCAAACGACTATTGAGTCTGCAAAGAAAGCATGAGAGGGAGCAGGGCAATGCTGGAAGTTTGGGGATGGGGAAAGGGGACCTGTCAGGTAGCTGCTGGAATGGCAGTGGAGGTTGCTGACTTGTCCACTGCTCATGACTGGTGACCTGGCAGGCATTGGATTTGCTTTCATGACAATGGAAACTGGGCAAGAGGCAGGCAAGGCTGGTTTGCATATGAGGACATTGGATGCCACAGACATGTGCATGTATCGGTGCCTCACGGGTAGATTCTTTCTCACTCTCAATTCTGTAAAATTTCCCTCATCATGCTCCCTGGATTGAGTGTGCGGCTCTTTATCTTGTGCCATTGTAAATAGGCCTTTAGGGATTGTGCACGGAGTACATTCACACTGCGACAGAGGGGTTTCAACTTGAGTTCGAGAAAAATTACAAACCTTTGCATTTCCAGTATTTTACATGGGTATAATTAACTATGAAATTCAGGGGGAGGTGGAGTGGCACTGCGGTAACGTATGCGCTCACGGATGGAGGGGTCCCGGGTTCAATCCCAGTCCGGGGTCTCCCCCCTTCATCTCGTGCAGAGTTGGGTCGTCCCTGGCTTCGTCTAGGGTGGAATCTCCGATAGAGTAATCCACCCGGGGAGTTCACAAAATGTACCATTTGAAACATTGCACTTGCACTTTGCACATCCCCTCCCAGTCACCCTGCCCTTGGACCAGGGCGATTCGTAAAAAGGTTCACTCCAAAAGGGCCAAAGATGGCCCAGCACGGGGTAAATAAACAACAACATAAAAACAATGATATTCGAGAATTACAGGCCACAGTTCGTATGAATTTTTTCATTGACAAAATCTGCTGCCTGAGATAGTAAAAAAAAGAGGATGAACTGAAACTAGGCAGGCAAGAGGTGGTGGAGGGTAAAGATAAAAAATCATGCAGATGTACTTTTGTTACATTTCCTTGCATTCTGTTGGCTCAGCCATTTCTTCGTGTCGTCTCTTTCAAGTTGCAGATGTAGTGGGGTATTTTGTAGTGGTTGTACAACTTGACCTTCCAACCTCACCATTTTTCACCCTTGTTCCCCACAGAAATTTATCGAATTGTGTCACAGAAGCAAATACGTGACCCTCCTGAAGGAGATACCATTCGACCGCAGAATGTCGAGCCCATTGATGTGAAGCCAACTGTCAATTCTGAAAATGTGCGCAGGCAGTGTTGCCAGACATAATATCCCTGAAAGACAACTAAAGCAAGAACCTACAGCCAGGTTATAAAATTATATTTTCATCTTTAGTTTCCTTTGTTATTTTCTCTGTAGTTTACAACTAATGGGTTATATAGAATAAGATGTGTGTGCAAAATTTTCTAGGCTGGAGTGATACTTGCCTGTTGCATATCACATGAAAGTCATTTCAGTTCATGCCACAGGTGAAAACCTGATAAATTTTGTTGGCAAATAATTGCACTGTATTGACACATTGCATGAAAGTGACAGTGCTTGTTTGTGGCATGTAAAAATGTTTTCCACATCTCAGGATGAATATGGTCAAAAGTGACATAAATTGTCTGGAAAACTGGGTTGTATGAAATAGCAACTTTTGCAAGGTGACCGTGGAAGAGTCTCCTGGCGTCTGTCTGTCTGCAGTTCACACACTTGTTGATACCTCAAAGCAATCTTGCATGAGGTACTCTTTAAGTTTTTTCCTTGCATTATGAATACATTTTGAGTGAGCTGTAAGACGAATCTCTTAATTTTTATTGTTAAATGAAGTTATGATTTTGGCCCTTTGTTATGGGAAGACATTATCTTAGAATTACAATTTTTGAATGGTTTGTTTGGCACTGATAGGTAAAAAGAAAGCATGCAAATTGGTGACGTCCAGAGTCTGTTCCCAAGATGCCTGTTTCACCTTGACAAAGCAGTCCTTAATAAGTATTGCAGTGTTGCATAGTGAAATATTGATATCAAACGTGCTGGCCATGGTTTGTAAATGTTCACCAATTTTAATCACTTGTGGCACATTTTCCAAGTGTGTTGTGACTGTATTTAGTTCCCACCTGGCCCACAGTTGATGAAAGTGGGTCTGATTTTTATGGGATGCTTCGTGTAGAACAGTTGGCAACCCTTCTGACTGGGGAGGTTGCCTTCACTCTTGCTTCCTGAACTTGGTGATATGTTGCAGAAGAATCGGGATGAAAAGGTGCACAGTTACTCTTAAAAAGTGGAACAACGCATTGACTATCTGAAGCCAAGATTTACTGCCGTTGTTGGGGAATTGTTGGATAATACAGGACCAGGAACACCCTGGCGTAATGCTGCAAAATCGTATTTCTGTTGCAGTAGTCCCTTATCCAGGAATAGACAAGCGCAGGAGGTGGAATGTGCAAGTCAATTTCGCTACTAGTGTCCCAAATGGCTTGTTGCAGTGATGAAGCCAGTCAGTGCTCAGGGGAGACGTGATGCCATGTGGGATGTGGCAATAATCACTTGGCTTGCGGAACATCTCTGTCATGGGCAGGCACAATTAAGTAATGTTGAAGGGTGTGATATGGGAGTGGATCAAAGGCATTTGCTTGGTCATTAAATGACGGACAATGATCCAACCTCAAATTGAAAGGCTTCACAAGCCAAGTGGCAGAAATGATGCCATGCTGTCACATCTTCCGTGAGAGGTCATTTGCTTTGCCATTGGTTTGTAGTTTAAAGGGGAACTAAATTTAATACTCTGGTGTTTTCTTGTAGCAATATAATCACTACAGCTATTAGCTTACAAAATATATTTTTGTTAAATGTCTCCAGCCCTATTCCATAATGTGTAAAAAGTGATGCACTTGACATAGTGTGAAAATGTGAATTGATAATTGCAGACTGTACTGCCTTCCTTGTTCTGATTAATGTTTGATTTGTAGTGGGACAATAATTATTGGGAAGAGGACAGGCGGGTGGAGGGGAGTGCTGAAAGTAACTGCAATCAGGTGGGAGTGACATAATAACGAACAATGCAATACTGTAGTGTACAAGGACGTCTTTGTTTGCTACATGATATGGTTCCACTGATTTTGTCTTTGTTATCCAATGTCCATAAAAAAGTGCATGTCATTCACTGATATGTGCATCACTTGTTTCCCACATGGAGAGATTCGTCTTGAAGTTCGCTATAATTAAGGCATCTTGTACACATCCTGCTGCTATGTAGCCTTGTTTGAATAAATTTTGCCAGAGATTATCAGTGTACCAATTAACGGTCCACGTGAGTAACCTGCTACCATAGAACTAGCTGTCCCAGTAGTAGTTTGCGAAAATTGCTTTGCTAACAAAGTTCTTGAAATGCGTCAATCGTTTCATATGAATGAGGTTTCACAGTACAAGTCAGGAATGCTTCTCGAAAAATTGCAGGCTTCAAGAAAGCAGTAACTGATAATGATAGAGTGGTTAGCTTAAGACTGATCTCTTGGAATAACCATATGACAGCAAACAGCACTTTTGTTCACCAGTCACAGTCAATCAGTAATGGACAATGGTCGCAAATGAATTTCCTAAGTTACAGTGTTACTGCAGGCTTGTTGTAAAGGCTGATTGTTACTAGAAATGACATGACAATATCACCTGCATACCGAAGAAACTATGGTAGGTGGCTTCTCTAAGTGGTACTAATGTCTTCCTACTCTGTCACTTGCAAATGAGTACCTACTAGTGGCTGCATGTAATGTGGAGGAAGCCTTTTGCTAGTCTTTTTAGGCTTGTCCTGAGTTTTGTAGGTGTATTGAGTCGTACTTTCTTCTCTTTTGTTACTTAAGTTGCCTCAAAACAGGCAGTTGTGGAAAGCAGGTCATCATTAAAGAAATAGCAAACGCTTCCTGGATCAATTTGTCGCTGTGCACAATAATTTTTAGTAATTGTTGTACCTAACGAGATAGAAACAAAATCAAAATCAATTTTTCTCCTGTAGGGTAATAAGCATTTTAATGAATGTTGCTCTAAAAGATGCCCTACTATAGCTGTAAATATTGAAATAAAAATTCCTGCACCGTCCAATTTCTTATGTCACCAGTTTAAAAGCGGAAATTTCCCAAATGTGAAAGCCTAGTTTTTCACAACTGGTAAACCCAATAGGGAAAAATTGAGACTCTTTTGCTTCTGATATTGTTAGGTGCGTTCTCCATCAAAAAATTATGGTGCACACTCACAAATCGATCTGAGGGGAATCCTTGAAATGTGTGTGAGTCTGTAAGCATCCAATCATGAGGCAGTCAACAGAAGATTTTAATTGAAATAAATCTCATGTACATAGTCAAGAAATTTGCTATAATTTCCTGCAATGTACAGAAGTTTACTGTTGGTGACAATCTTCTGATTTGTTGCATTAAACGTTTGCCGTGCACATCGCTTCTCAAAGAGGAGGGAGCGAAATCCTCTCAACTAACCTTTCCGCTGTAGATGTTTGTGAAATGTATGTATTATTTCATTGTGACACCACCAAACATATTTTGAGCAAGCATGGTTGTTGTTTTGGGGGTCAATTGAGCATTAAGTTCAAGAAATAAGAATAGGTTTGCAGAATTGCATGTGGAAACTTCCATACCTTATGCATAAGGTGAGCCACATGGGAGATGTTGTCCACTTTCCTATTGTCATAAGCAAAATGTGTATTGCATGCCCATGTGACTTGTGACTAAGCCACTATTTCATACAACCAGTAATACCTTTAGAAATTATGCAAGATTTTGTTGAGATTCAATGTTGTGGGCATTGCAAGTGCATGCCGTAAGTGTCTAGATGTTGCATGCAAGATGGCAGGATATGAGGTTTTAATGAGGCAAAAACTTCCTTTTCAGAAATTTACCGCGTTGTGTTACAAACTCAGATGCCCAACAGTTTGGAGGAGGATCCATCACCAGGAGATGGGAGGCCATTTCCTGTGGAGCCCACCGAAGAGAGTAGCAATATCAAGAAAAACTGTTGCCATTCGTGAAGCGGCAATTTGGCATGGCCCAAAATTCGTTTCTTGGAGCTTAACATTTTGCACGGGGCTTTTGTCAAACTTCAGGAAGGCTATATTGTTGCCATTATCTTTATTTTTATAGCGCATTTGCAGTGCTCTTGCGATGTATCCATCCGAATAATTGTTTATTAGTTACGAATGTTGTAGAATTATTGATAACACTGTACAGTTAGGGGACATTCCTTATAATATTCACCGCGGATTTTTTGTAGATCACATTTATGTTTAATGATGGGTATGAATATTGAAATATGATTTAAATTTACAATTTAGTGAGGGCGTGACATTGAGCAACTTGATATATGACTCCGGTCCTAGTTCTCAAAAGAGTACGAGGTAGCACATGAATGCATGGCAAATGATGTACAGTTAAATTTTTGAGGGAATTGATTTTTTTGGAAGAGTTTATTGCATTAGTACTTGTTTATTGTTTATTACTACTATTGCTTCTTGTTCAATAATAATCACACATTCATGACGGCAATTGATAATGTAATGCCAGAATCGAGTGAATGAATGAATTGCTTGCATGTAATAATACAGTGTATTAGTTTCGTTAATTTGTGCCCTTTTTTGTGCTAGCCTTCTGTCCTCCACACACATTTCTAGTTTGGATGACTGATTAACCCCTGTGATTGTTCCACCTTGGACATGCCAGTCTCAGGTGGACATAGGAGGCACTGCCTTGTTTGCATAATTGTACAGCTTTTTAGTGACACTTGATTTTTCAGTGCAAAGAGCTTGTACCACAGGTTTTGAGTAAAGTTTCATGGGGGTGGATTCAGTAATGTGTGCAAACAAGCTTCCAAGTCCGCCACAGTTTGATGATGATTCTACAGGAACATTATTGCATCTCAATGTGAAGAGCTGCCTGCCAGTTGCAGTCCTTCATAAAGCCTGTTTGGTTCTGAGGCAGGCAAGGATGGCAAGACAAGATTGGAAACTTCACGAAATGAGCATCTGCTATGATTCTGGTGGTTCGACATGAAAACACATTCAGAGAAAAGGGAAAAGTACAGCACGCTGTGGATGCACGTGTACCTTTGACTTGTGGAATGCATATTTGCATGTGTTATTCAGTCCATACCCTGGTCTTTTAATTTATCACGTCACTGATCGGTTATTGCCCTTTGAAATTATTGGGTATCGCTTGTGCAGGAACTGTTTGAACACTTGAGGGCGATTTTGTTGCGAGATGATGCACCTATGGTGATGAATGTAGCATTTGGAAGGCTGTCACAAATAAAAGCATATTGACAAAGTACACCAATTTCAGAGGCAGGTTGACACCAAATCTGCTTTCAAACCACAACATGTTTATTGTTCCAGGTTGACAATACAGTTGAAGAAATAACGTGCCACCTCTTGATACATGTCCCAACAAATAACGATTACATAACCAGAGGCACAGCATGCACAGACTAGGAGAACCTGGGTTCTTTGATCCCAAAAAATTCAACTGAAACCAAACTGATGCTTGTTAATTTAAACACTGGAATAAATTACACCAAGCTTCTAATATGAACATTGTTGAAGTACAGTTCATTTTTTTGCAGTGCTACCAACTATGTAAGACATGCATTTGAAGTTGTGTGACTTATGCTGGCATAAAAATAAACAAATAATGCTATTTTTTTCATTAGTGAACTGCATGATTGCATGGCTTGAGGGCGAGGCAGGATGATTATTCCATGTTAATGATGGAAGACCGCTACACAAAACATCGTCGCACGACACTTTTGAAGCATCAGTTTTCATTCTTCCTATGGTGGGAGTATCACAGCCAAAAAGATTATCCATGTTGCAAGGCTCCAATGTGTTATGAAAAACTGGTCATGTCCAGAGGTGCCAATCATATCCCTTTTGTTGCAACTGCAATACCTCGGAAGGGGGTGGGTGGAATAAAAGACATAGAAGAGGGGCAGATAGCGACGATGAAAAAATGTTAGGTGAGTCACGGGGTTGGTAGGTGATAGTCGTTGTTCACAATACCTCTCCAAAATGTTCGGCACCCCTGGTGATGTCCCAACATGAATGTACAGGAGCATGCATCATGAACTGAAAAGCCTGCTCTGTAAATTCACTTTAGAATAGAGACATCGCTAGTTTTCCAGTACACTTGGGCCCTTGAACCACGGATTGCCTCAATATGTTTGGCCATGATAGGACTTGTATGCAGTAAATATTACTGGACAGCATACGTTCTCACCGAAAGATTTGTACAATGTAAAAAAATACATCAATCTTGCGAACTTTTAGCAGCTCTTTCTAAATTGGCATCACTGCGGAACGTAATTCTTAAATTTATATACATGCTCCTTCATTTGGTAACAAGTCTCAATTTTTAAATAGGTACAATTCATTATACACAGCAATGTACAATATAGCTACCATTGAGTAATGGCATAATATTAATGGAGGCACAGGTACAATAATTACCCTCTTTGGCCATTGCCCTGCGAGAAGTGAAATGCAGAAAATGTTACAGGAAAAGGAATGGTGTCTGAATGTTACGATGAAATATATCCGATTCTACGGTATGCCGTGGAATAAATCTGAATAGACCTATAGAAACGAGGACCTAACTCGGAAGAAAATAGTGGGTATGGAGAACAAATGAATCGAATTCTAAAAATAGAGTAGTCCCAGCCACCAGAATTAGTATACCATGTGTTTCATAAGTTAGCTAGCAGCCATATCAGTTATATATGTGAGCCAACATGAAATGTAGAGAGTGCACAAGGGAAAGAAAAGATTCCCATATCTGTGTGTGTAATTAGGCCTTGTTCCATTCTCTGTTGCAGGTTTTTCGTAGTGCACCTTTTCTATGTAGAAAAATAATGTGCATACCAATACCTAATTCACAACTATCACAAAACACCAACAACTTCATTCTTTTCTCTCAGGGAAGATGCTCTAAATTTGTGGAAGAGAAACGAGGTTCATTTGATATTGGGTAATTAGTATCAATGAATAAGTCACTCATTCACTGATTTTAATGCATCATGCTATCAAGGCTGGATGGAGATTATCAAATAGGAATAGAGTTTAGAGCAAAGCTTCCATCACTACTTCAAGGTCAGTCTACAGGTAACACATGCGTGACCTAACAGTTCTCAATAGAACAAGGACCCAAATCACTTAATTATACCCACATAACATGTGCCATGTCTACCGGGAAAAAATTTGCGGTTCAACCACCAAGACACGATTTACAATGGATTTTTGTCTGATATAGTGGAACTTGACTAATGCAGAAACGGACGGCATTGATAGGTTTCTGTGCGTAGAGGAATTTATGCTGCATTAAAGTGCGAGAAAGGAAAAAAATGATGGTGAACAGAGCCCGCATGAGAAAAAATGTCCCTCTCAAGTGGATGGCGGGTCGCACACATTAGGAATTTGAAAAGCATATGATGCCCATTATGAAGCATGTAAAGCGCCAAAAATAATTTTCCCTAGTTTAGCATTGTTCGATATAACAGAAATTTAATGGTACAGTGTGATTCCACTATATACAGGTTTGACTGCAGTAATATATTTGTTTTTGGCATATGTTGCATGGGTGTTAATTTGACCTCTCAGAAAGAATATCTGTTGTACACATATCTACTAATTTGGCACCTGGGGCTCATTTAGGGTTTTGTTCAACATTGACCCCCTGCGTTAGTCCTTTCTTTTTAAAATTGAAATTGTGCCCTTGATCTATTGGGCTGTTGAACTAACACATCAAGAACAGTATGAAGGAAAATCGGCCTGTATTCCTACAAGGACGGTACACTTGTCAATTTCTCTTGTCGAGAGATTGCCAAGAAACTTCGCTCTCTGAGAAAAACTCGGTTAATTGGGAGTTAGCTCTGAATACCCTGTAGCATTTCTTACAAATGCCTTGCACTTTTGACTTGAAGTATCATGCCAGTGGAGGAAAAAAATTTCCCATCCCAATTCCATGTAACATCATACCATCTTTGCACTCATGCCGTATTACCTATTAGAACCATATTCACAACACTAAACAGTGTGGCATCTACTTTTATGGTGCATTAAGTTCGCAAAAACACCTTCATTCAATATTAAATCTTGTTCTTGTAACATGCAACATTCTTGTAACATGCTGGAATCTCCACTTGGATGAGGTGGTACAGTGCTGGACATTAATGGCGTCGTTCTGGTGGCGCCACGAGCTGTTGGCGGCAAAACAGCAAATCGAAGTGATGAATTAGCAACCAATTCATCTCTTCAATTAGGTCATTTACCGCCAGTGGCTCATGGTGCCACCAGTAGGACACCATTAATGTCCAGCACTGCAGGGCTTCATTCTCTGATGACTCCATGAGCTACGCCAGCAGTCACTTTTTCTACTGGCAGTCACCCTGTCAGGCAGGAACAGACCAAGATAGATATTGCCTTCTCCCTCCCTCCCTCTCCCCATCTACCTCTGTCTTCTGAGTCAGATGGCCATAGTTGTTTTTTCCCCACTCAAACAAACAAACAAACAAACTTAACACTTCATGCACAGATCATTCACAGTATCATGCATGACAAGTCACTTCTCAGTTTATTTGTCCCATGTAAATTCCTCTTGCAGCAAAGCAACAAAATTCCATGGTGTAAAGCTTCTAGCTGAGCTGCTATTCAAATATTTATGATTCAATTTTTCAGAATCTGAAGTTTTCGGTGGTGCTACGAGTGAGCGTATGGGTACGGAACAAATTACATGTACACTGAAGATGGCTACAAACAGTGGAAATGGCTCGGTCCCAACCTACAGAGAATAGTGCCTCTTAATCCTTAACATCTTTGTAAGGCTGCACTGACCATCCAATGACCAAGCGGTCAAACCCACAGGTGAAGAGATTGGAGCGGAATCCGACATTCTCGTCAGCCCAGGCAGCTGCACACACCATACGTCGGTGGCCCTAGATAAGCAGACATGTATTACTTAACAAAAAATGAGCCAACAACACTGTACCTGTCTGTTGCTGCGAGGCAATCGTGCCAGTCGCTGTCCATTCACATCATAAAGACGGACATTGCGGTTGTCATGAGGAATGGCAATAACATTGCTGTGTGACACTGCCAATCGGTTAACAGGTGAATCCAGATGGATTGTTGCGAGGGCTGATCGCATGTTACGAAGGTCCCATACCTTGACGCTGCGATCGTCCGATCCAGACACCACTTTATCCTCACGGGTGAATGTGGCGCATGTCACCATCCTGCCAGGAGTTAAAATGAACCACTTGTGACATATGATCAACATGTATCCCACCCCCTGCAAAATTATGAGGGAAAATCAGTCAGTCAAGTTTATACATTTCAAACTCTGTTCCATTAAAATGTTTCTACTGGGAAAATGCATATTAGTGCCTATTTTTAAATACATTGATATATGGCAGCATTTATTTCACTTCCTGCCTGCTTAGTCTTCCACATCTGAGAAACAGCCTTATGGCCAATTCTAAACCTCCTTCACATACTGCACTTCTAAGCAATTTCACAAATTCTGTAGTGCAAATGTGGGGCAGGAAGGGAGAAATATCACCTTGAATTGTGCTTATGGAAGCATCCACTTCTAGAAAGCGCTTCCAAGGCAGGCAATACTAATGACTTACATAAACTACACTGGGTCATAACACTGACAAAGCAAAATATAAACACTGACTAGGAGTGAGACATCAAGAGCTACAGAAGCTATTAATAAGTCACACGTTTTGGCAACCTGCCAAACTTATATCCAAGCCGGTTCCCCCTGCAACATTGGGATCACACATTTGCATGGCAAGCATATGGAATGCAAGTGGCCATTCATGTCAACATGAGCCAAGTATGGAAGCAACCCTAAAGGAATTTGTTTCAAGAAATTCCCTGAGAGCTGATTTGCACCTTTGGTCAAAATTGATCAGTTGAGGTCATTGTCTTTTACCCAGTTTGGCATCCTTGAAACAACTAGACCCTTGAGAATAGGACCTCATTCCAAGGCCGAAGACCCAGTTGCACATAAACACTTGACAAGTTTCATAACCCTCACTGACAGTAGAAATTCATGTTGAGAAACAAACTGAATGCCAACAGATACAAGAAACTGATACCTACAAACTGACTGGCTGGTTCTATAACTGCTCATGTTTACTCTGCTGACATACTCAGTACATACTCAGTATGTCCCTGAAAAACAGCAACAGCATTGATGGGTTCTCGGAAGTCCCACAGCCGGAATGTGGTGTCTTTGGAGGAAGTTACTACTAGTCGCTGTGTTGGATGAGCAACTGTGTGTGTCAGCTCCTGATCATGTCCTGTAAAAAGATTTTATCCCAAATTCAGTAATTTGCTGTAATATTGTTGACTATACAGGGTGTATACGAATAAATCTGCCAAAATGATACGGTGGGTGGTAGGGGATGCATATGAAAGAAGAATGGCAAGGGTCCAAAAGGCCATCCTGACAAGTGTGGATACCTCCGTACATGCCTGAATTGCCTGTTGCTGGAGTCAGGTGCTCTCACTACCAGACGTTGCTCAACCACCTGACTCCAGCAACCAGCAATGCAGGCATGCACGGGGGTATTCGTACTTGTCACATTATACATCATCGATGTCAATGTTGCCAACAGACTTTCGGACCCTTGCCATTCTTCTTTCATATGTATCTCCTACCACCGTATCATTTTGGCAGATTTATTCGTATACACCCTGTATAGGTTCAAACATACTCCAAATTGGGGAAATGACATTTCTTCATTACACCTAATGCATTTGCCACTCCTATGTACAGAATAATGCTTACACCCTAAGTGATGGAACCCCATATAGACCCAAGTTGCACACCATTACTTCCCATACACAGATGTTTCCAAAAGTCTACCCTTCATTTTGGACCTGGATTTATTGAGACATACTAAGGCAAAATTACACTAGTTGATGTTGGAAATTTCATCTCTATGAAGGAGATAATCACATGAGAAGTTGCACATAAATAAGGGTCATCCTGTGCATCACGCAACCCATGTAGCAAGCGAGGTGGCATGGTATGGTGGTGTCATGGTTATTGCCATAGGCGTATCCACCTTTGAGGTTCCGAGGTAGATCTCTGGGTAAGGCAGAGGATTTTCTCAAGTACAAATAGTTTCAATGGCTCCTCTCCATGTTCACATGGGTTTTCTCAATGTTCTCCCTTTTCTCTACAAATCGAAATCAATTACAGTGTTTGTAATAAACTTAGGTCGATTAAAAAATTATCCCATAACGGCCACAGGCCATTATCACCATTATTATGTAGCAAAAGAGGTTGTTGGTTGACAGGTTAGCATCCATCATGGCCATGTGTATCTTTAACATACCATTATCTCCATCGTGGAGTAATAGTCACCAAAATCAACTGATGTAATTTGAGGAGTATGATGGAAAACGGTGATAACCCACAACAGTGTAATTTTTCAGGAGAGCAAATTGAAGTTTGCATTCTCTTAACAAATCATAGGGAATGTAGGCTATGATCTGGTCTGTGTGGCCATCTCCTGCATGATATGTGAACTTGGAGTATACCAAACAGTTTGTCATGTCTTTTACATAGTTGCTACGTGTTTAGGTCAAAAATGACAAAAATGAGGGTTATAACCTTTTCCCATCACACCCGTTATTTTGCCTTAGGTTATCTCAAAGAATCCAGGTCAAGTTTGTACCTTTGGTATCACCTCATATACAGGAAGTGATCAGTGGGAAAGAGGGCGTGGGGGGTAATGCCCACCAACGAACAAACTTCAAACATACCTCCACAGTTCTTTCTAATTTTTGTAGAATGTGATGCCATTTACCCTCAAATCAATGCCTTTGCATGGGAGGAGATACGGAATTTCTCATGACTTGGGTTCACATGGGGTTCGGCCACTAAAATTTTGGGTATAAGCTTATCAAAATTAATGTAATAGGTCTCACCAAGAAACTGAATTCCCCCATTTGTTTTAAAGAGCAGATCTGCATCAAGTGCAGTGTCATTTCAATTTGAGACCTTTTCATATGAACCCAGTGATAATAATAGCTTCTTAAATCAGTTTCTAAAATTCTTTGGGTACAGCCCATTAACCTCATACAAATTGTCATTCCACCTACAAATATAAATGTTGAAATTAAATATCCACAACTTTGTTCCTTGAGCCACAACTCACCAACAAGTGCCTGAACCAATTCCCCAGTTGATGCATCATATAAGTGAGCAGCACGATCCCACGATGCAGTGATGATCTGGTCCCCAGCTGGCAACCAGTCAGCAGCAATAACCACACCAGAATGTCCCATCAGTTCACAGAGAGGGGTGCGAAGAATGGCCAGCCCTGAAGGCGTTTCCTCATCAGGAACTTCCTCTTTTTCGGACAGTTCAATTTCATCTTCCGATGAATGCGCTTTCTGCAGATATAAATATTTAATTGATGATGATTCAATTAGGATGGCTTTGACTTACTGCTTGTTCCACTGACACTGCTCCCTGCCAGATGTGAGCTGTTTGATCTCCACTGGCAGTCAGAACCAACTCTCGATTGGGATGGAATCGGATGGAGTTAACAGATCCTGAATGACCCTGGTATTGCAAAAGTGATCGTCCGGACTCAATATCCCACAGAGTAGCAGTGTGATCTGCCGGCAAAACATTTCTGTAACACCTGGTATATAACGCTCAAGCCCTCTTGGTGGGCCCCAAACTAATCCATACAACACACCAATACAGGCCTTTACAGAAGTACTTGTGGAAAAATAATGTGCATATTCATAACTTAACTGCATGGAAGGGCAAATACTTGAAAAGTTCAATGTCTCTATCATTTTTTTGAATGTACTTTTTTACATTTCTATGCAATACGTCTTAGCTTCTCTTATGAAGTAGCTGACAATCTAACTTGGGATGACATGCCCTCTCATGTAAGCCTATGGGATGAACTTGAGACTATACCTTTTAAGTTTTATAAGCAGTTACTTCTAAAAAAATCACTAACTGAAAGGGACAATTTAGTTGGATCACCCTGTATAATCCACAGGAGTGTCCTTAAATGTCATAGGCCAGGGCTATTCAACTAGTTTATGACAAGGTCCAGTATTTACCTTTCCTGGGCCATTGAAGGTCCAGAGCCCCGCGGGTAAAGATATTGATTTTATATGGTCCCACAGGGTTCATTTTCACAAATAGAAACATGTGCAGCAAGGGTAGAAGGGCCTATCAAGACAGGACATATTAAGACATTTTAGCCCTTTTATGATGTCCAGTACAGGCGTGTAGGCAGAAAAAATTGCAGAGGGGGGCCCATTTCATAAGCACAAGGTGAACAAGCCGTAAAGGGCAGGGAGGAATCCCGCCACAGGCGAAATTATTGTTTGGGTTGAAGGTCACACGAGCTTAGGTGAATGTGGGAGATTTGAATGGGTGTGTATTTGATGAAATTGGTAGCACTTTTTCCAAAAAAAATAATGAATTAGTAATTTCTAATGCTATTTCAAACTGTCCTGTATATCATCGCAGCCTGGACAAAATTGCGCCGCGGTCCGCCAATTGAATAGCCCTGTCCTAGGCCAACTATGCAAGAACTTGTTAACAATTACTTAAAATTACTTGCCTGCAGAAGCAGTGCCAATGATTGGCTGCCCAAGCCGTGACACAGTGACTTCCCATACTCCATCCTTATGGCCGTCATATTCTCTCACTGGAGCACAACTTACTGTGGGTGCTTTGAAGCTGGACACAATTCGGCTGGTCTGCGCCTTCAGTTTATGCGCTGTCTTCAGCTTCTGGGATCCCTGGCTGGATGCTGAAAGACAGTGCACATAAAACATATAATATAAGGACGCCTCAGCTTGTATGAGCCAATAATGATGAACATGGTAGGCTAGTAAAGTAGAGGGTAATCCCACAAGGGAACGTTTTGCTCAGATTAGAATGGGTGAGGTTGAAGGACTTATTTTTTCTAATTGTCAGAAGAAAAGGGAAATACAAATAACTGTAGTACTCCAATTTTTAGTGGGTAACAGCTGTAGGAAGGCAGAAGCAAATGCAGGATGCTACAAGTGGAGCTTCATAAGTTATCTACCTGAATATGAAGGAATCCATCTAGAACTTTTTGGACGTAATCTAGTCTCCTCGTAACTCAATGAATCTCCTCTACAAGGAAGAGATCTCAGCAGAAAAAGGTCTAAACTATCCCTTCCCAACTAGGTCTGCACAGCCTCTTGGAAATCAATGTGACCTGGCAATATCTATCCTCAAGGACTTTTCTTCCAGTGACAAAAGAAATATAAGTCAGTGGGGGCTAGGTCCAACTTGCAGAAGGGATTATTTAGTTCTTTGCAGATGTACTGGCAGATGAAAGTTTGAACTGCACAACACTTGTGCACTGGCACACTGTCATGCAGAAACAACACTCCAGATGCTGCTTTTTCTGGGAGTCTCTCCTGGATCACTGGTCTGAGACTTTTCAGTGTGTCAGCATACACATTTTCCATGACTGTGGTGCAGTGAGACAAAACACCCTCCTCATCACAGAAAATAGCAGCATGACTTCCCCACTGGGGCCTGCAATGCAAAACTTCTTTTGGGGAGGTGAGCCCACATGCTTCCACATCGATTCTTGCTTGGTCTCAGGATCATGATGAAGGGCCCATGTTTTGTCACCAGTCATAATCCTCAAGAGACTTGCTTCAGATTATTTTCTTGTCCCTCCAAACCCTCTCGGCTGCACTTAACACGATGCTGCCACTTCTCGACTTACTGGGTCAATTTTGTCTGCACTGATTATTACGTCTGATGCCGAATATATAATTTCAATGTCGTATCAACATTCCTTCATACTTCGCTAGATAACTTATGCAACTGACCTTGTACAAATATTTTGTCAACCTCTTGTGTGAATCAATAAATTTCTCTACTCTCAAACTGCTGTAGCCAAGTGAAACATGAGGGTACAGATATCTATTTCTTCCATACACGTTCTCAACATTTCGTGCAAATAACAGCCGGAATACAAGTCAGCCATACATACATAAGTACAGTGAAACCTGCCAATAGCAGACTGTAGTCAGAAACTTGTCCAGAGTAGAATTTTTATTCCGTGTTGAAGGCTGATCTTCAATGAATTTCTGTTGCATATAACAACTTGCCCATTACTAATACATTTTGTGGAGCAAACAAATTCTGCTATATACACTTCCACTGTAGATGCGACTCTTTCATTCAATCCCCAATTCCCACATCTATACAGCCTGTCAGATAGCAGGGATGGGAAAGAAATTAACGGGCATGACACCTACTAAGAAATTGTAAACAAAATCTTTGCAAAGCCATTTGAAGGAACCCATAACAATCCCGCCAGACCAAGTTTTTCTTCACTCTGGATGCACCCCTGTAGTACAAAGTCCACAGGAAAAAAAAGAACTTTCTAGCCATAGGAAACTGAAAAGCCTTCTACTTTCCACACATATAACATTTTGCATACTTACATTTGGCTTTTGAAAAGCCCTTGGCATTTTCAAAATCTGCCACATCTACACCAGGTTTGTCACTAACATTAGATTCCCTTTCCAGACGTTCACTGAGATTGTCAATCTTTTCTTGCACTGTTGAAAAAGGTCACTTAAAATATCCTCCCTCCATAGTGGGTGTGCAAATACTCTATTGAGCAACAGTGTGAAAAGGCACAATTCAATAGCAGGCAACTTACATGTCATATTTTCCACATATAGAGCTTCAAATTCTTTCTCAATCTGTAGGAACAGTTCGTAGAGTTTAGACCTGAAAAGTCAAACAATCGCTTTTAAACTGACCAAAATTTCAACTGCGACAAGCAGCTACGCAGCACTCACCTAGTGGCAGGAGGCAAGATCCCTTCACTTTCCATGTCACTTCGATAATGCGACTGATATAAGAGCGGTGGGATGTCACTCTCCGTATGGCTCCTGCCTCGTGAAATGCTAATCCGTTTGGACTTCTGTGCCTTGTTCACCACTGGCGCATCCTGGGGCATTTTGAACATGTCCTAAACCCGGTGTAACAATTACATCTGAAAAGATGTTAAGCCAGGTCAGTAATATCTCACCCATAACACCCTCCAATGAAGCGGATAACAACTAGTTGCATAACAGCCACTATATCAATACCATCACAATATATTTTTCTTATTTCCTTCTATAATTCACTCCATGTAATTTCATCCGATTTTTTAAAAATTTACATAAATCCCCCCCAAAAAAACAGTATGCCTCTAGTTATCTACTTACAAATCTGACCTGAAATTTTGTCACCAATTTCGAAATCACAGGCCTGTAAAAGACGATGACCAGCAGTCGCCCTGTCCCGATTGCCAGCTGATGCACTACCAAATAATAAATTTACAATAGTTCCAAATCCCACCGCCAGATGGTAGCCGATCAATGGCCATCCTCCCACCCCCCTTCCACCCCACCTTCACTGCCTAAATTCCAGCCTATTCACAACAATGGCTGTGTATCAATGCGCCTTCAAATAGCAACGCGCGTTGATTCTTGCATAGCAACAGGAGCTGCTGAAATAACAGCAGAGGTGTTTGGTAATATCGCTCGAAAAGATGGATACGATATTGCATTGAAACCACATGCAAAATGGTCTACATCTTTTAATCATGAATATGACCATTAGCTCTTGATATGACATATGACAGATATCTATATTGCCCTTTATATATGGTCACTTGTACGCTATTAGCTCTTGGTACGCACACTGTTGTGTAGTAGGCTACTCATCATGATTACAGCCAAAGGAACAGTTTCTTATTTTACTCAACACACAGGTTGCCAACCCACCCATGTTTTTTCAATATGAAATGCATGCGTGGCACCTCAAATGGAAGGACGTACAGTACGTAATACTGAAGTTGAATTATTTCGTCGCTTGTGACATCATGCCACCCTTGATGAAACCACATTATACAGGGTGTCTCAACTTTTTTGTCCGAACAGTTATAGGAAAAGCCTGTGTATCTATTCTAGCTATGTAGCCAGAATGTGCCCCAACATTCCTGGCACATCCCTCAACTGATAAAGCCAGGGAAGCATCACTGGTTGCAAGTCGCTGCTAAAAAATAAGCAGCTTAGTGCAATATTTCCGATAATTGTTCGGACAAAAAAGTTGAGACACCCTGTATAAATGCTCAGTGATGTCTTAGGAAGGTTAGGAAATGCTTGGACATTTATACAGTGTTGTTAAACTTGCACACAGGAACCGCAGGCCGAGAACAATTTGTATGCAGCATTTTATGCGATTTTATGTTTGTGTGGGGCCTGTAGTAAGAAAGTGGATGACTTCGGTTGAAGACAAGTTCTACCATTACCAATGTAATTAACACAAGAAAATTTGTTTCATGACAATGAGCAATATATTAGACTAAGTTATTACATGTTTTTAATAGAGCATTACTTTCCACCCACCATATTTGTCATCAGTAATTAAGGTTTTACACCTTTTAGCAGACATGGAGTAGCCTACTCATGAAGCAGATAGTGATGACTATACTTTTATTTCCTACTGTCATTTTCTTTACTTCTTGCGTACCGCACATATACTGTAGCCTGTAGGACTGCTGTCGTAGGTTATTGCGTGTAGTGTCCCCACAAAATTCCCTCTACTACACACAAAAAACAAGTTTTTGTGGAAATTTGCATGGAAGGAGGGCAGGATATTGTCATGCCCTGCCACCACCCCCTACTGAATATTTTGAAAATATAATTTAAAACATTCCATAAACATCCTGAAAATATTCTTGTACCATTCTTTTATTAACATTTGAGCATGACACATCCCAAATGTAGTTCTTTCAAACTGAAATGTACATGATTGCAATAATAATATCAAATAAGTGTCCCTCATTAGCACACATCGGTCGTAGGTGTCAAAAGCTGAAAATGACAATAATTTTCGAGTCGCCGCGGGTTGTGTCATCTTACTACCTGTGCAATGTCTCTTGTGACGTCAGAGCTGAAGTTCAGTGGTGCTGCCATCTATAGCTACAGAGAATAAGCTACTTTTGAGTAACAACTATATTTTGTAACAGCTAATTCTTATTATAGCTATATTGCTCATACACCAGCAGTTTGCATAAGCAGCTTATAACTGACTTGTTCATATCAGCGTGGGGCATGCTGAAATGCTGTAATTAGTTTTAGAAACAGGAAATAAATGCCATCAGCAGCTCAATGTGTATAAAAACCTCTGCAAATAATGAAGCTAATTCAACTAAATTAGTGAACGTCGTCCAAATATTTAGTATAGCTGCTACATATCATTAAATAGCTAATAGCTATATGCGATTCTCTTGACAGGTAGGAATGAGCAGCTACGCTACTTATTTCTAATCACTACTAGTTGTAAATGGGATTCATGCGCTGGTAGCCATTTTCTTCAATTTTCTAAAAGGACGTATATGAACAATAAGTGAAGAGTGATCATGGAGGCTCGAGGCTGACAACCCAATGATGGCGATGAGTCTTAGAGTGAGCGGACTGGTGGAGTGATTTTTTTTAGAGAAGTGATAGAGCCGAGGTGGTGGAAGTGAGATACACTAGGCCTAAGGTGACTAGGCCTAGCTGGGAAATTGGAAGACAAGTGCAACAAGGTCTTGTGAGGAAGTGATGGTCTGAAAGTGGTTGTTGAACGTGTGATGGGAGAGGCCGGTGGTTACCATGCCGAGGTGTGGAAACAGGGGTTGGAGGAGTGAAGAATTGACAAGATTGGTGGATCATGGGTTAGTATGTGTCAGTTGATTGTGTCTTGATTTGCCCATTGGGAGGAATGCTGCTGTTGGGAGTGTTTGATGTGTTGTGGCAGTGTGCAGTGGTGCTTGACATGATGTGGTCAAGTTGAGGTACGACAGTAACATGGCACGGGCGAATAACGTAAATGGTTTCATGTCGTCAGCGGAGTAAAACGTTTTGACATTGTCATTGCAATATGTTCATGAGAGTTTATGGTGGGAGACAGTAGATATGCAGTGAGGACATTTCGTTTCCATAATGCAGGCTGTTCAGAAAAGGATTGTGGTTTTATTTGCTTCATATAGTTGGGTCAAACTTTGTATTTGGGTCAAACTTTGTATGCACCAGCCATATGGTAGTCATGTAATATTTGTAAAGTGTGTAAACAGGTCTAACTGGGAATAAGTTGGCACCCCCATTGTAGTATAAGCAAAATGGGCATGGACATCTTGTTACATAGGTACTTGCCAATTGGATAGAAAAACCATGGTAAATATATGTCTGGGAAGCCTACGTTTTGAATGTGCCTAAGCGTAGATGATGCTGTCGGCAGATGAGAATAGCACAGGAGGCAGTCAAGAGACCATAAGGGGGTGTTTACATGTGAGCGAATTGACAAGCGAAGTCATAGCCGAGTGACGTAACCAATATTCTTTGAGGTGAAAGTAACAATCGACTTTAGCCACAAACAATACTGGTTACTCAGCGTTGTTATCGACGGCCATGACATTGTGCGATCAAATCACTTGCATGTAAACGCACCTTAAAATCACAGCCGACTTTTTATCGCAACCTTCTCTGCTTGCTTCATAGTGCAATACTTGTTGTGCAGTTATGTCTGACAACCACATTTTTAAGATTGCCGTTCAGCATGCCACAGCATAAATGCGTCTGTTACCTATAGACTGGCAAGGGCAGA
This sequence comes from Catajapyx aquilonaris, assembly GCA_000934665.2. Classification (NCBI taxonomy): domain Eukaryota; kingdom Metazoa; phylum Arthropoda; class Diplura; order Dicellurata; family Japygidae; genus Catajapyx; species Catajapyx aquilonaris. The sequence continues at coordinate 109,793 of KZ538093.1, forward strand.
AATACAAATTCATTTCAAAGCATTTTGTGGGTTGCCAGAAATGATATGAACCACCCTGCCTTTTCAAATCCACAATAGTAGATGCAGGGAAACGTAGTATAGGTTGAGAATCTTTCATCCGAAATGCTTGGAACTGGTAGTGTTTGGGACTAGGGATTTTATAGGATTTCGGAATACAGGAAGGTTACCTACCTGAAAATGACAGTAAGTTGGATTTGTACGTGTCATGGATCCCTGAGGAACCCCGCATATACACAGCATGAAAATGCTGCTACAACGAACCGCTTATGTCAGGTGTGTTTGTTTACATGCGCGGAAGAATGCAGTTCCCCAATTATTTATGAATTATACAGTATTTATGCTGAACTAGGTGTCTGTCAACGTATGTAGAAGTGATTGAAAGTGGACCAGGATAATATATTATTAATTTTCCTTATGGGGAGCCTTGGGAGTCCGTTCGTAAGAGCAGATCGCCATAAGTCTGGTTGTTCATAAACCGGGGACTACCTGTATTTTTATATTTGCATACTAATAGATACAATGGGACAGCTTGGGATGGGATAAATGCCTGAACACTATCTTAATAGAGATTATACATCATAGACCCTAGGGGTAGTTTAAAAAAAATCAAATTTGAATAAATTTGTATACATATACAGTTAATGATGCAAGTCGTACTATATTTGCATGAAATTTTCCATTTGTGACACGTCATGCCATCACTCAAAGAAACTTTCAGATTTTGGAATTTCGGGTAAAGGATTCTCAACCTGTATAAACCTGAACAAAAGGTACATGCGTAATAACTGAAACTTCACAAAAACCTGTGACGTCATGATTTAGGCCAAATGTGATGGCCCTTTGGGGTATATTACAGATAGCCCGATTTGATATTGGCGGCCAAAACTTAACAAACTCCATGGAAGGAAAGATGGTATGAAGCCCTTTATTTGTGTTAGCTTCGTGATAGCCACACAATTGTCTAGTTTGACCGAAGCAGGTTGGCATAGTGGATAAGGCGTCCGACTGCTAATCGGGAGGTCCTGGGTTCGAATCCCGGGACCGGCAACTCTGACCGTGGTTTTCTGTGGTTTCCCACGGTCCTTCCAGGGAAATTCCAGAGTTGCTTCCGTAATTAATAGGCCACAGCCGCTTCCTTCCGTCCCTATCCTATCCCAATGAGCACAGTAAAATGAAAGCAAAGAGTTCCAGCCAAAACAAACTTTCCCCCTAAAGAGCCGATGGCTGATAACGGGGTATGAATTATTATTATTATTATTAATTGTCTAGTTTGGCTGGTAGGTCTATCTGCAATGTCCGACTGGCCATGTGCCTGGGGTGAAGAGTCCCTCTGACCCTCCACTGCCGTGAGGCCCACCAGCCTGTTGGTGTACTGCAGAAAACCACAGAACTAGGTAGGAAAGTGCAGATGTTTTTCCGACAAACTAGGTATGGCCCCTGAACACAGTATGCTGTACTGGCCTCGAAGCAAAGTTAACATTGCAACATTAAGAGAGAGAGTACAATTTAAGGAACTGACATGGCAGGCGATGGTAGGAGTAATTGGGATCCAATTATAGTTGCAGAATTAGCCTTGAAGCTGAAGGACTTAGATGGGAATGGGTCAGCATAAATTCCACTTCAACTGAGTCAATTTTGGTGAACTTTTCACTTAGAATTGCTAGGCAATTTCTTGAAAAAATTACATGAAACTCTACGCCCGAGATGATGTCAAATCTGGCATCAATGTGCACCAGAACTATGGCAGCGACTCTTTGATGTGCTTATCTTGTGGCTGTGTCTGCGATAATATTGTGGCCATAGTGCATTTAATTAATGGGGAAGGAAGAAAAAAGCATGTAATACTCTTGAATGTGGGTAGGTGTCACTAGTACTTATAAATAAAAGAAAGGAATAACGAATCAACTCCTTCTATAAGTTGCAACTCCATCACATAATATACAGTACTACAGGAGAAAAAATACCATAACAGCCTTGGTGCAGTAGTGCTACCTCCACATGTGTAATGAACCTGTGCATGTTTTAAATCTTTGAAATTCTTCCTCCTAATGAGCAATAATCTGGAACAAGATATGCCATAATTTTGAATTAGCAAATTTTGACTGTGAGATTCCGTGTAGTGTTAAGTCCCCTTAACCCAGATATGCCTGAAAGATTTTTTGTTTAAATTTTGTTTTTTGTTTTTTTAATTAGTTCATGATAGTCCCCATAACACAACAAAAATGATAAAAAAAATTATGGAATGCTAGATTGTAAGAAAAGTGCCGTCCCCTACGGGGGACACTCGGCAAATGTAACATCTAGTATGGCTATACTGTATATATACAAGGAAAACGTAAGATATAGGCTGCTGTATTGAAATAAAGATGAAAGTGTTTTTTTTAATTCATTGAAAAATATAAAGAAGGAATGTTATAGCTAAGACCCAATGTCCTATACGTATATAGGACATCTAAATTTGCAATAAGTGATTGCAACAAAAATATGAAATTCTGAAAAATGACTTCTACACCTCCACTACAGAAGGTTCTTTCAAAGTATTACTAAATAATTGCACAAATGGCTTCTCGGGTCTCAGGAAGGTATAGCGGAAACTTGCTCATTGCGGAATTTTAGAGTCACTTGCTAGTCAGATATGTACAGGTTTCGCTGTATATAAATATACAGTGAACGCTGTCCACAACGGACCCTGTGTATCATGGAAACTTGGCTATTGCGGAATTTTTCTGGTAACTGGCGTATGAAAATTACACAATTTCTGTTATATTCGACGCGGAAATCGTGAACTCTCCATGCGCCCGTTACCAAAAATTTCGCAATAGGCAAGTTTTCGTTACGTGCAGGGTCCGTTATGGACAGGATTCACTCTAGATAAATATGTAGTGAAACCTGTCCATAACGTACCCTGAGTGTTACAAAAACTTGCCCATTGCGAAATTTTTCCGGGAACGGGCGTATGTATAGGACATAAATACCGTGTCGAATATAGCGGAAACGGCTGATATACCGTACTATGTATATCCGACATCGTTAAATGGTTCGCGCGCGATCCGCAACAACAGCGGCACTTTTTTTCCTCCCCCACTTTCTGCCCACAATGCTTTGTGCCGTTGCAGCGTTCACTTCCACTGGTCTTTCCCGTTTGGTGCTGATGACTGGGAAAATCGTAATTTTCAGCGGGAACTTGTCAATTACGATTTTTCTAGGGCACCGTGCAATTCTGCTATACACAGGTTTCACCAGTGGCGGATCTAGACGTCGTTGGTGTGTGTGGGGCGGGGGGTGGGGGGTGGGGTGATTTGTCGCCGCGCTCCCCCCCCCCCCCCCCCCCCCCA
>KZ538093.1:113300-129304 GCA_000934665.2 Catajapyx aquilonaris
GGGGGGGTGATCACCCCGATCACCCCCTCCCCCATAGATCCGCCACTGGGTTTCACTGTATCCAAAATAGAAAGTTTGTATGCATGTATGTTTGATTGTACATGGCAATGGGTTACCAGCATAGCTACGATGGTTGCCATGGTAACCCAGTTGCCGGGTAACCCGCGTTTTAAAAATAGGGATTCATAAGAATTCAGTTCGACCAAACGCACAAAATCCGTACACATACAGTAGCCTAGAGTACCGGTACTTGACTTGCCGGTCCACATGTGGTGCATTTGCCGAGTATCCCTCATAGGGGACACCCGATTTCAACGCCACCCTCAGACAAGGAAAGTAAAAAAATATGCCTATATTTCCACATGGACATCATCATTCATAAGTTTTCTAAGTATTACAAACAAAAAATAACTCATCATGCTAATCAACATTCGATAATTAATTACTAATCGTCTTCGGAACGTGGAGGTGCAGCCATTATTTCCTGCATTAAAATTCAAACTCCTGTATCTTAAAAATCTGAAGCCATATTGAGCCGGTTTGAACTTGTATAGTTAGCTGGGACTCTACTGAAGCCCCCATCACTACTGCCAGCTCTTTAGCAGCAGAAGAACCTGTGCAAAAAAATTAAAATGTAACAACTGTGCAGGTGTCCCCTATAGGGCACACTCGGCATATCTGGGTTAAGATATTCAAAAATATGCTTGAAATACATATCAAGCATTGTTGAATGATATATTAATCATTGACTGTCCCTTTCAAGTAAGAGAAGGTTTAAAAAAAAGAAGTGTCATCAGGTAATTTTTTTTCATTCAATTCTGTGTCAGTCGAGACACAACCTTTACCAAAATTGACTCATTTGAGGTGGAATAAGATGCAGCAGTTACTATAACACAGGAATGTTCGTCTATGTACTGCAGGACTGACAGGAATTCATGTTGGGTTCTTGGTCAAGTATGTCACAATGACACAGACTGAATGGACACAAAACAAATTTCATGTTAGTTTGGTGCACTTAAGATCATGTCTCAACCACACTGCTGCATTTCTTCCATTGTTCAACTTATAGTGGCTGCCTCTCGGGAGCTCCAGCTGTCCCAAAACTTGCTCTCTCTATATCCAATAAAAAAAAAAAAAAAAATGCTGTCCAAGTGTATCATGATGATTGGTGTATTTTACAGGTTGTTCCTATTGAAATGACCTTTTTGTCGATTTTTTAAAACTCTAAGCTGCTTGTTTTTATGCACTTACTCCAGAGTAATCTTGGTGGTTATCAAAAGTATTAGCTATAACTATTAGGCCTAATTGAATAATCTGTCGAGCTCTAAATTGCAACGACTTTCCAACTGAGGATGGCCTGCTGGAAATAATGGGCATCGATCGTCAATGACATAACCTATATCTTGCCGGTCCCTTTGTAAGTGCAAAAAAGGACGGCAGTGGAAGTAACATGTGGGCGGTGTGGAGCGATGAAAGGAAATCAGGGAGGCTGTTGCTGTCTGGTTGCCAGGGAAACAAAAACAGAATCAGCACTCCGAAAGGGAAATACAATCTCTCAGCTCTCGCATGGAGGATGTTTACCTCGGTGGGATTATAGGAAGATGATCCACAATCCCAAAAAAGGTCACTTAATTGCGCATGTGTGATTCTGTAGACATAGACTGTCTTCACTGAGGTAGCATATTGAGGCTGTAGCATTTGGACGACGCACTTCACAATCTGTGTGTTGTAAGTTACTGAAGGTGTTATTAGCATTTGAAAGTGAAAATGTTCATTTTTTAAATATTTTCACAATAAGCTGCTTGTTATCAATTGGTTGTGAGGTTACCAAATATATCAGCAGCTGATGATACATGATATAGACACATCTATTGAAAGCACGAAGTAAAAGTATATCCTGCAAATATAATTGGCTCAAATATTGATCTCAGGTGCAAATGGGTCACATGCAATGATTTTAGAAATCCATCCTGAATAAATGCTTATTGGCACTCAAATACAGTAAAACTTCTATAAGTCAAACTAAATTATGAGCTTGGTTGGTCACAATAATAATAAAATAACAGGAAATGACCTTCCCTAACTAGAATTTCTGTCCCCTTAAGTCGAAGTTCATGTTGGCGAGTACGAAAAATTTTCTCATTTCCCAGCCGAAGGGTCGAGCGTAGGCCACATGTACAGAAAGGCTCTTTCCTGATATCCGTCTACCAGTAATGACTCATGCCATTCGCACCGGGTCCCATGGACCCAGACGTTCCCATCTGTGTTTGATTAAATAACAGAGTTTTTTTTTTACATCAAAACAATGAGGAACATGGTAGTGTTATAGTGACAGTTATTTTAAAGTTTTGAACACCTTTCGTCGCTGGATATAAAAGTAGGCTTCCTTATAGAGTTATAATAATAATAATTGGGTTAGTGCATAGCCCGTTTTTAATAGGCATCTGGCACGGTGCCTTTATTGCTTTTTAAGGTGTACAAGATTTTTGTTGGTCCTTTTCCGTAACGCCCGGGTACCGCGAGCGAGAGAAAGGTGACTGGGAGGGGATGTGCAAGAGCAATGCCTCAAACAGTACATTTTGTGAACTCCCTGGGGTGGAGTAGACTGTCGGAGATTCCACCCGAGACGAAGCCAGAGACAACCCAACTCTGCACGAGATGAAGGGGGGAATGCCTGGGCTTGGGATCGAACCCGTGACCCTTCCATCCGTGGGCGCATGTGTTTCCGCAGTGCCACTCCGCCTCCCCACTTCCTTATAGAGTTATGTGCTTAAAATATTCCAAATTCAATCTTCTATAACTCCTTTTTCCTGTCCTATGGAGATTCGACTTATAGAAGTTTTACTGTATTAGAAGCCAGTGTATTAGATGGCTCCTAAAAGTAGTGCTGGAAATTAACTGCTTAACCCCGGGCTCCAACTGTAAGGAATTTGTGAATATGCAAAAACTGAAAATTTTTTGAGAGGGCAGTTCAAACTTCGGTGAATAACTGTTCAGTTAGATTTATACTTTCAACATAGAGGGCCCAATGTATTTCAGATTCCATGACCTGATTGATTGTGTTATTTGGAATGTAGTGGCCTTGACTTACGTTGGGGAGCGGCCATCATATTTTACCGAGTTGTTCCTACCCCATTACAATGAGAGTGGGACACAATTGTGTATGCAGAAACTGGTGATCACAAGTACAGCATGCATCTTATTTCCAAGCTGAAATTACCACTGCAATTTTTTTGTATCCGGTAATAGATCAAAAACAGTGTCAGATTTTATTGCATTACATTTTAGGGGCTCTATGAGATCAGTGCACACTTAGAAGCAGAAAGTACATTTGGCATGATAACTCACATCTTTTCACATGTGACGTCACACTTGACACAACTTATCTGACTTTAAAAACGATGTGAACTTCTTGATATGCATAGTATTGTACATGAGGAAGCCAGAGGACTGTATATAAAAAAACTCACAAGAGAGAGAGAGAGAGAGAGAGAGAGAGAGAGAGAGAGAGAGAGAGAGAGAGAGAGAGAGAGAGAGAGACTCCTCACTTGGAATATACCATATTACTTGGTAACAGACATAGATTTAAGTTGCTTTATGGGGGAGATTCAACCAGAGAATTGTGGTGACATCACTGAGCCATAATGACTGTCAACAATGAAACAAACAATTAAAGGTTTGTGATATCATGACCATTTTCTGATTGAGTCGAAATAATGTGTGGACGAGTTCCAGGAATTTATCTCATTATGATGAAATTGCACTTTTAAATGATTGGACCACCTTTTTTTTGTAGGTCTGAGGCTGCAGTGCTCTAAAAGTGAAGGTAACAATAGAGGAGGATCATGTTTGAAGGCAAGCACATTCACTACAGCCCATTGGACCACAAGCCACTCTGCTCTTATTCCAACAAAGTATGCAAGCAAAGGCGCCTGAATGGCTATGCCTTCTGCATAAGGTATGGTGAATCGACTTGAAGTGTAAATGATGATGAAGCAATTGCCTACTTTTTCTAGGCACATTTTGGAAGATACAGATGCACCTTTCAAGCAGTGCTCATATGTGGCAAAGTATAACAAGAAATGCAGCAACCCAATACCAACTAGTGAAGATCGTGGGTGAGTGTAAATTACATTTAGGGATGTATTTGCTTAAGAGCAGCCATATTTGGTGACAGGAGTTGTGACCCATACAAGACTTAATATGTTCAGTTTCAATCTTGGGTCATGTATGGCTCACGAGAAAATAACAGATATGTTTTGCAGATATAACATTTATTTTCAAGGACATGTGATGGATGGAATCCCACACATTTTTCTAGTTACATTTCAGAGGAAAACAAATACTGTAGGCCCATTCTCCAAGGGTTTCTCATTCATTTGATGTATGTGTTCGATTGGTTTTGACCACTTCCATTATCCGGGAAAAATTATCCAAAAAGGCCCAATTTCCAAAATGTCGCGATTTTGTCCCTCCCAGCAGTGTGTCTCAATTTGGCTGAAACTTGATATGCAGCGTTATGGCATAGGTGTGTACAGCTGTCATTTGTTTCAGCAAAATCTGAGATGGTCTAGCAACATTTAGGCCCACTTGATTGGCAAAAACCCGCAAAAACCCCTGTATTTGAGGATTTTGGTTTTTTGACTGCCCTGAGGTCAAAAACAAATTGCAGATAAAATGAATGGTCATTATGAACTAGCGCACCCGCAGCCAAAATTTGGCAAGGCCTGATGATTTAGTGCTGTGATCAGAAGGTGGCAGCACTCACAAGGGACCGTTCTCCTTCCGGAGCGTTCCAGAGGCGAAGAAAATAAGGCTATTATTATAGGGGGAATTATGAGTGACCTAAAGGAGCATGGAAATAGGGATGAATTTCTATGGACAAATATCGTGTTGCCTCATGTTATCACCACTCATATCCTGCTCCCTTGGCAAACACTGGCCAATGTTGCTGGTCATCTACCGTGTTAACTGTTGGCCCCTCGACATTTCTCACCACTATATTATCGACTTGTTTTGGCCGAAGGAAGACACAGACGGCCATTGGCCATACCACCAAGTGAAAAAATTTTGGGTTCAAGGTCACACAAGCTACTGGGAGATTTGAATGTGTGGAGGCCTATTTGATGAAATTGAACTGGAATGACCCGTGGGAATGCAACTCCGCCACAATTTTTTACACAGTACCAGAGACAATTTCGCCCCCCCAAATTTGCAGCTCTAGGTAGTTGCCTACTTTGCCTATCGGGAAATTCGGGCCTGCATGTAGTCATGCCTGACGCACTTGGCTAGAATCCCGGCAGGCAGGTTTTGGGCCAAGGCAGGCCAAGGCAAGGAGCCCGAACAGGCCAAAAAAATGCAGCAAATATTTAGTGAGACTGAGAAAAACTTAATTTTGGGGAGCGCTATTTAATTTTATCACCTGCCATCGAAACAGTCACGAAATAATTTGGATGAAAAACTGCCGAGATAGCAGAGGCGTGCATTGCCGGGAAGGCATGGTGGTCTGGCGGTTACGCCACTGGCCAGCCAAACGGGAGCCCGGGGTTGAAATCCCGTCCCCGTCACCTCTGCTTGGCCGGGTCTTTTTCCGCTTTTCACCCGACATTCCGGGGCAGAATTGCACTCCCTACTCTGTCCAGGGCCAGAGAAAAGGCCGGGTGTTTAAAGGGACACTCCACTCAAAATACAAGTTGGCCTCTAAAAATCAGGCAAGGAATCCTGATTCCGAGAATGCGATCCGTTTATCTCTGAGGCGAACGGTAATGGCAGGGGAAGAGACGAAAGTCGGAATAAATTCGACTTCTGATCGAGCGTGGAGCCGCCCTCCTGACCAGCGGCCCCCGGGGGAAGTTGGGTACTCGCCACCTGGCGGCTGCCTCAGGAAGTAGGGATCGTAGCCGCGCGGGTTTGAAAAAATGCAGTTCGGTGGGATATTTCTGGCTGCTGCCAATACTGTCACGGAGGTGTTACTTTCCAGACCTCGCCTTTGCTTGGCTCCTAATTGTGTACCGGTGGGCTACATATCATTCTGTTGCTGCCGCATCAGATCCCCGTAAAATTGGAATTAGTCATTGAAACAGAGCCATTAGCAATCTTCTGGCCCTAACACATATTAGCTGCTATTCTCAATCGCGTAGCGGTTATTCCAAGATGGCGCAGTCCAGCGATTCTGTCGGGCCCGAATGTACGGTAATGGAAAAGGATAGTTCGCGACCTAGCATGGAGGCTGCCGAGGGAGATAGCTCCGAACAGTCCGAAGTTCCAGGCTGCCTCCGACCCAGTCCACATGGGATCCTCCCTTATCAATTCGAGCCGTGCGAGGGTGAGGAGCAAAACACTGCCCAGAATGACGGCCTTTTGTCCTTACCTTTCCGTGCCTTTCTCGTCCATGATGCTACTTGCTTCCGAGCCCTCCACCATATGCCGGAATGAAAGCCAGAAATGACAAGCGTAGGACCTACCCACCTCCTGCCCTAGTGCTAAGCATAAACATGTGTCCCTCCGGGCCTTTATGAGTCATGGGGATCTGATGTGTAAGCAACAGAATGATGTAGCCCACCGGTACCCAAGCAAAGGCGAGGTCTGGAAAGTAACACCTCCGTGACAGTATTGGCAGCAGCCATAAATATCCCACCGAACTGCATTTCAAACCCGCGCGGCTACGATCCCTACTTCCTGAAGCAGCCGCCAGGTGCCCGGGGTAGGTGTCGCCGGGGGTGGAGGGGCAGGGGGTTTGCAGCCGGCCTACTTTGCCATTTATTTATCGGATTATCGTTCGCCGTAGAAAAAAACCCATGGTATCACCGGAATCAGGATTTTTGGCCTGATTTTTAGAGGTCAACTTGTTTTTTGAGTGGAGTGTCCCTTTAAAGAATGTCAGAAATGACTACTGCACAGCGCCCTCCCTTGGGAACCTCCCCTTCCCCCCTAAAAGGGCTCCGCCCTGTCACGGGGTCAATATTATAAAAACAAAAACAAAAAAAAAGAAATGCCCAAATGGTAATTTCTAAATAATTTCAAATATATCCTCCTGAGACCCGAGAAGAATTTTTAAAGCAATGTCAGTTCCTATTGCATTTTCTGAACATCTTCCCAATAAGAAACGAGAAAAAAAATTTAGTTTTTAAATATCGACAAAAATAGTGACAAACAACCAATGAGAACATTTAGACCCAATTGCTGCTACAAAAGCAGAACGGATGAAAGCTGAAAATTTATGGATCACTAACATAGTGCTCTATCCTCAAAACAATGTTTTTTAAATTCATTTGTGGAATTCATGGTAGCAATTCCTCTCAGAAGACAATTAAAGATAAACTGCAATTATTTTTGAATGCCACCACTCCAGGCATGGGGCTTGCTCCTTCCCTTCTTACCCCCTAGCATGGTACCTCGCTATTTCAAGATTTTAAAACTGAACTGTATAATGCAAAGCACACTTCCTTATGGGTGTACAGGTACAGGCACTTAAAGAAATGCCACAGTCGATTCAGCTAAAAATAATCATTTCGGATGTCCATTTAAATGGGCATTTGGTCTCAGGGAGAAAAGAAAATTGCCAGTTCTCTACAGCAGCAAAGATTGTCACAGACACATCTTTTCGTATTCTCTAATACACATTCCTTGAGAATCCCAGGACATTCACCGCATTGCGAAAATCGCACTCTAAATATGAGTTTTAAACAAAACTTATCAGATGAGCGCCTAGTTTCAGCAGCGGCATCCGCCATTTTCATAAGTGATTTAATTTTCGCTGCCAAAGTCAGATATTCGACACTTGGTGGCTGAGCCCAGATTGTAATCATGGGATACCAACAGATTACAGTTCTGTTGGCATCACTAGTTGGCGCCAAAAATTTTTTTTGCTGATGTCGACACCATGTCTCAGGAGGATATGGTTAGATAGGCAAAGATTTGCACTATCCAGGGTTCACAGGAAAACTTTTGTGGCCTCCGGTAAGTGTCGAATAAAAAATACTTTTTCGGCATAACGTTGGCAACGTATCAAAAAATGACATCTTTCTGCCTTCTTTTTGGGATAAAAAATTACACAAAAAGGTTAGAAAAACAACTTGCACATATCCTACATGGATTGAAACAAGCTTTTGAACTATGTATAACATGATTTTTTTTTGGATCATCTGCCTATGAGTTGTTTCGAGTCAAACACAGGGCTCAATGGATTAGGGAGCACTCCCAGCCCGGTAGGAGTGGGTCCAGGTACTCCTAGGAGGGAGGATCGCTCTTACTACCTGGGAGGGGTTGGTGCAATGAAATCCCTTCCTAGCAGCGCTCCCACCTCCTAGGAACTGTTCGGGCAATCGACCCTTAGAAACATGATGTTTGGTTTAAAAGTTACCTTCGGTCATGGAAATGTAGCACCATTCACAATATATGCTGGGATTGACCTTCAACCGCCTCCATATGCACTCGAATGCAACCCGACACGACACACCTTATTACATCTCTGCTGCATATCCTCATAAATGGTCAGGATTGCTGCACTGATGTTGCTTTCCAAGTCTTCTAACATTGATGCTCACTGTTGTAAGCACAACTCTTCAAATATCCCCATTCACGGCTCTTTTGACAGGTGAAAACAGGATACCTGGTTTCTTGGAACAAATACATGGTGACTTTTTCGGTCATTCCAGTAGCCTGTGCTTCCCTTTTTGAATTTTTTTCTCCCTATAAAGGAGGTCATCTATGACTGGATTGGTCCAAAACACTTGGTGCAGCAATCCGGACTATTAATGTCCATATTCTGTGGAGGGCCTTTGATAATAAGGAGTATCAAGTTGTGTTCGAATGTGTATGGAGGACATTGAAGGTCAATCCCAGATTTGTTGTGAATTTTGCCACATTCCCATGAACTTAGGTAGGTTTTAAACGAAACATCATGTTTCTAGGTAGAGTGGTAAGAAGGATATAGTCGATTCTTGGAGGGACTACCTAGTGAACATCCTGTACATAGTTATTGTTGTACCTTACTATGCTCAGCTTTCTGGGTGGTAGGTATGCCTTTGTAGGTTTTAAATGAGTTAATTTCATATCATTAAAAATGTCATTTGAAAAAAAAATTGTGCTTGTGAAAATTGACAATTTTTTGTTTTGTTGCAGATTTTGTAATAGCCACATGGTTGCTGCTGGAATGGCACCAAGGAAGGAGAAGAAGCCAAAGAAAATCAGAGTTGATCAAAGTGAAAATCTCCCCACCATGAGCATTCCTGATGGCAAGCAGACATTTGCTGATCGAATGAAGGCTTCCCTGCTGACTGGGTCAAGCTCCAGTGGTGATTCCAGCGATGACCCATATGCGTTTAATGATGCTGAGAGTGACACTAGGCCTCCCAGTTTTCGTCTACACCCGAGCCTATGCCGTTTTACAACAAACTTACAACCCTGCATAAGCCCCGTGAGATATGGAAATGCTGTGACAGAGACCTCTGCCACAAGCATGGCATCTAAATGTGTCTCGGTCGAAAATTTATATCAGAATTACAAGCTTTCTGTTTGTAGTGCCGTCCATGAGCTGATACCACAGCTAAGAAACTCAATCCCAACGACATTGGCTGCTCCAACTACCTCTTTTCCTCACCCACTTCCTGCCATCAGAACTTCAGTGGCCAACATGCACCCTACAGTCATGATTACTCCCTGCCAGTCCACCAGCAAAAATGCAAACCCACCCATCATCCATATCCCTAAACCTGCTGGATTTGGCCTCCGACCATGGCAGGAAGAGAACAGTCCTGTAGAATCAAAAACAATGGATGATGAGAGTTCGAAGACTATGAATCAATTACAAGCGAAGATTGCTCAGAAAAAGATCTCTGTCAAGCATCGAAAGAATTGTGTTCCTCAGAAGGACTCTTCTCTGGGATCCTTGGCTACAAGGATTAAGGCTGAGTTTCCAACATTGGTGCATCACCTTGAGGGAGAGCATAGCTTGTTAGAGCAGCAACTCTTGGGCTTGACTCCCAATCACAGTATGCCGTCATATATACAGAAGAGTACTTCATGTGCGTCTTCTGTATCATCGGATGTTTCTGGAGATGGCATGAATTTTGCAAGCCTTGACTATGGCTGTGACTCTCCTGCTTCTTTACTTAAAAGTCATGCAACATCACCAAAGATGGATGTGTCAATTTCAGAACACTCCCCTGTTACTGAAACTATTCACATAGAAACCTACTGGAAAACCAAAGGCTCAGAACCTATTACCAGTACAGCAAACCAGGGCATTGTGAATGAAACTCCTGCAGTACTGAAGCATTTAGACCAACTCCTTGTGAAACAGAAAGAAAGAAAGCAAGACTTGTTCCCCTTGGGTAAGTACGTTTCTGTAAATTAGAATGGGGTTAGACTTTTAGTAATAATAGTTTGTTATTTAGGCCTGGCACCTTCAGACAGTGATGATGACACGGATGATGATTGTGGAATTCTTATGAGTCTGGGTCGGCCAGAAAGTGACAGCTGGGAGTCAAAGGAAAAGATGGAAAGGCATTCCGTTGTCGAAGCTGCAATGAAAGAGGGTTGCTCTGGTTATCCTAGATCTGACCCTTATTCAATGGGGGCCAGAGAAAAGCATACCAGGTGTACTAAGAAAGTACCCAGTAGACACATAAAAACATCAAATGAGCGAGACAGCGTGCAACGAGATTATGTAAGGACACTTATTGCTGCTGCCAGGAAATATCCCAATTCTGCAGCTGCTGTCTTAGAATCACATTTTGTTAAACCAGAAGACAGATTGCAATTTGCACCCAAATATCTTGATATGTAAGTATTGATGGTTGTTTGGCTCCTGTGTAATTATCTAACATCTGTGCCATATACCTATGTCAGGCTGGAGGACCCACTTTATGTACATCACCATTGTCGCTTCAAAGAGAGCAGTGGCTCCTCATGCCAGAACGTGGCCCTCCCTGGCAGCTGGCATTGCAAGATGCACATCATGTACAATGTCAACCAACAGATATTTGAGCATTGCACTGCCAAGTTTGCAAGTAACTTACAGTGCTGCATACCCACTGTTGATACCACCCATGAACTTCCTCTCTGCACTGAGCATTCACTTAAAAGGGTATGTGTGATAGTTGGTCAATGCAATATTGCCATAAATTCTGTTTGCTAATGCTGTGATATAATTCGACAGGACAACTATGACAGGATGGTTTGTAAACACAAACCAAAGAGGACTCGGAAGCGAACAAAGCCGTCTGCAATGACTCGTCCAAACAAGAGAGGTAAAAAGAAAAAGAGATCACAGATTGCATCGCCTCTGCCAGCTGACTCCGAAGAAGGAAATCAAATGAAAGGTCAATATAATATATTTGAGGGTAGGGGAGTTGTCTACCTACTAGAGGTGTGTAAATGATGCATAATTTTGCAGACTCGGCAATATCAGAAGATCCTCCCAAAGCAAGTGATTTAGAAGACACAAAGGGGAGCCCATTCTCACAGCTTGATTATGCAATGGATTCCACCATTCAAGGTGTGCAGCTTCACTTGGATTTCATTAAATCCCTTTTTTGTTGTTTACAGAGTCTTCCTTAGTCCCTTTGCATGACTATTTCAAAAATTCAAGTGGTTTTTTTGATCAAAAAGGGGCGGTCTATTTGCAGTTCTTAAAATGCTGGAGGCTGATTTGTGGTCTCATGTACACTCACTAATTTCCGTGGTTGGTTCAATTTAGTTGGATGGACCTATAAGCTTGAAAATTCATCACAAGTGATGGTCTGAAGGGATGCTTCCATCCAGCCCATTAGAGGCTAATGTATTAATTGTTTAAATTTTTAAATTATAATACCCTGTGATAGGGCCTTGGGCCCTTTTAGGGGGGGGGGGGGGGGGGGGGGNATGTGGGGAAGTGGGGGTTCCCAAGGGAGGGCGCTCGTAAATAGTTTGTAGTCATTTCTGATGCTCTTAAAGGAAGGCTTCAGTGATTTTGCACGTTGGGCTTCAAAAATCAAGCAAGAGGTTCTGAATATCTGGTATTTGGTAGCAAATGCACCATAAGCATAAAATTTCAAGTCAAAGTAGATATTTTTAAAAATCAGCATCGAACAGTAGGTACAGTACAGTACGATAGGTACAGTACATCTGCCAGGTGATCTCCCTATAAAAAGGTGTGGTATGTGTGTCTAGGAGCAGGCGAATGTGTTTGGTCCTCGATTCCGTCACCAGTTGGTCCCATGAAATTTCTGCCCCCCTACATTTTTGACTTGTTTTGGGCCAATGAGTATGCTGCAGGCAGATGACAATAGTAATAAGTAGGCCCTGTTTTATTATGTGGTTAGGGTCCAGCAAAACTGGGTCATAAAATGAAAAGTTGTAAAGCAAGGGCTACCTGTACATATCTATTGACCCTGCCATAATGTACGTGGCTGGGAAAAATAACAGTCCCTTGAAAATTTTCTGACGTGGGCTGCACGAGTTGAGATAGCGCTTCTCACCACCACTCACGATGTCCATTCCGGAAGATTTTCCAAGGACTGCTATTTTGTATAGCTGTCGACCACAAAAAAAAAAGAAAAAAAAGAGGAAAGTCTATTGTTTATCCGCACCTAGCGACGCGACGGGATTGGCAGGGCGTCGTGTGCTCCAAACATGTTGGCTACGCGTCGCAAACAACCGGTTGCCGGGCGAGCATAACAAAGGGCATCTTCTTACCCCTGCCATGCGAACCGATCATACGAGTGCTAGGACCACAGTATTAATGAAGGAGGTGGGAAATATGAAAGCCATGATGGTTGCTGCAGTCCGTTAACCGAAAGAACGACATGATGTTACACCATAAGCCATGTTTTATGAGCGTGTGCAGTAGTATGCCTGCAGAGTGAGTCGTGGGCATGATTGGAGGGGAGAGCCTGGTGGTGACGGGCGGAACTTGGCGTCATGTCGTTCGTTGGTTTAACGGAGTGAAGGTGTACTTCGCGCTTGGCAAAGCCACTATAAAGTTCGTTGGCCTGCTGCGCCACAAGACGGACAGTAAATGTTGCGGATACAGAAACCCACAATAAGCGCCCAGCTCCGCTGTCGCTCCGCAAAAACTAAAAATATCACGCACGGGCGACATACCGTGCCTGGCAGGGCCACAACAATGTACAGTTCTGTTGCGGTAACTAAAAGCCATACAGCAACACCAAGACAAAGGGCTATTCCATCCACTTAATCACCTCAAAATCCCGAATTGAATCCCCAAAAGGCCGAAAAGAAGAATAAAGCACAGTTCCATGTAACCATGCAGCAGTATCAATAGGCACCCGATTGTTTGTGACACAACGTTGCCAACCGTCGGGAGGCCCCCCGCCCGCCTAACACCGACCGCGTTGTTAAGGTGCGGATAAACAATAGTTTATCCCCCAAAAAACCCTAGTGTGTCTATGGATTCTGAAGTGTTGCAGCAATGTGTTAATTGTTCGATTTTTATGTGATTGTCAATTTTTAAAAATCTTTAAGGTAATTTTGAAAAGATATTGAGTGGAAACATTTAAAAATGGAGCGTTGTAAAATGGGACTTATCCGTATTGCCAACCCTTTCTGTTGATCATCTGATTTCATGTCATTGTGGATGAATTTTGTTGGTACTGTCAGATTCTTCTGTTTTATTTCAGCAGAAAAAATCCATTTTGATCAAAATCAGACGATCAGCAATCTGCAATACTTCACCTAGCAACCAAATAGTGGTCCACTTTTCATGGTGCTGCACAAATGATCCTTGCGTTACAATTATTATATGCTCATTACCCTTGTTCATCCAGTAACTGGCCATAGCCATGTCGAGAGGGACTGCCATGCTGCTGGTTTTATTGACTGAAAAATTCTTTTGGGGGTATGAAGCGTATGTATGTGTGTGTACTTTTGTTGTTACTACCTTCTGTCATATCTTAGGCACAGGGCTGGCTGAAGATGGCGTTGAGGAAGAGGAAGTGGAATTAAGTGACCAACTCTCTCCTGAAACAATTGATAAAGGACTGGAGCTCTCCAGTAACACAGCTGAGCTGGCAAACCATGCTTCTAGCTTGTTAGAAGAGCATGATCTCTCAGATGTGCTGAACAAGATATCTGATGATGCATTCACTAATCTGTTTGCAGGTATTGTACGCTACTGCATGATTGAAATATGAAATCCATTATGCATACAGTGTTGGACATTTATTTATATATTTATTTATATATTTATTTATTATGAAGCCCCTTTCGAGGGCATAACCCTTTTTGGGGGACAGTGTTGGACATTAATCAAGTCATACTCCTAGCGACATTTTCCGAAGCAACGGAAGAACGAATCTTGCTTGCACGGCTTGCACTGTCCATGTCTTCGATTTCTTCTTCTGCCGCTTGGGAAAATGTCGGTAGCAGTATGACTCGATTAATGTCCAACACTACCATTTGATTTCAGAGAAGTTGTAGTCACAATACTTTGACCCCTATTTCTCAGCCACTTATTCTCTTTTTTTCTATCCTCTATTTCACTTATCAATTTAAAATGCTTTTAAAAACTTTTTACACCAAAAATAATCATTCCTGAAGCAAAATGGGCATCCTACAAATTCCCTATCTGGGTGGTAACCGTTTCATAAAGATTGAAAATTATTCTGTTTGATTGTCTCACATACGAATGTTGTTAGAGTGAATTTCAAGCATGAAAGACTGTCAAACCCTTATGTACTTATCAAACCAGCCACATTTTCCATGTTAAATGGGAAAGAAAATAAGACATCCCCACCCCCACACACACACACCGGCGCGCATTCCTATCCTTGTGAGGTTTTTCCAAAATTTAAAATTTAAAACTAACCTAACCTAACCTACAAGGAAACACACGAAATTTTGGTGAAATATATTTTTACTGTCTTTATGAGGTATTGTTTCGATTTTACCCTATCCTTGTGAGGCGTGTGTTCACTATGAGGTACAGGAAAACTACCTCGTAATGACAAAATTCCTCACAAGGATAGGAAAAACGCGTAAAAAATTCCTCACAAGGATAGCAAGACGCGTCCACACACACACGCACACACAACACAACTGCATGTTGGGTCTGGTAGAAGCTATATTATGTCATACAATATCTAGATCATCTCAATTGAGCCAAAGTAATTTTGTGTTTTGAATTTGAAAACGAATTTTGTTACTTGAGCAATTTTCACTGAAATAATTATGACGACATACTTTATTACCATGTTTCTAATTAGCAAAGTTTCCTGGAGGTGGGGACGTGTGTTTCCCCCTACCTTTTACAAGGGAAGGTCGGAAAGCAGGGTTTCCTTATGTTAAAATTAAACAATGGAAACACATGGGCAGATATAGCCACATATTTAGGGCCGTTTTCTCGAACAGTGGTTCAAATGTAAACCTGGTTTAAACCCTTGACAACAGCCTAACAACAATCAAATCAGGGATTAAACTGGCTTTGAACCCGGTTTGCATTTGAACCATTGTTCGAGAAAACGGCCCTTAGGCATGTATTTGTATTTATTAGGACTGACCATGCCCGTCAAGGCCCAACAGCCAAATATATAACATATTTAGGCTAATTTTCTAGGTAGTCCCTTGGTCTGTTGAGGCTTTTATCAAAGGGTAGATCCAGGTGGAGAAGCATTGATGTTAGAAAGGTGCGTCCTGTACAAATAATGTTGCACCTCCATTTTGAGGTCAACCTTCAGAGTGAAAACATCAACCTTAAGGTGTTAATTCAGTTTGTGGAAGCGGTGGAGAAGCTGTTGTCAAGATAGGGCGGCTTTTGCACAATAACACATGGACACACACTTGGTCAAACTTCCCTCTTCTGCCCGTAGTCCAGATATATCAGCAACAGACTTCCATCTGTTTCAAAAATTGAAAAAGCACTTTCGAGGCAATACAACTCTAAGTGTGAAAAAATTGGAGTCTACAGGGTGCATATTTCCACCACCAATGCTTCTGTTTTTTAACACATTGCCATGATAAATGTCTCAGTAGGTTATGTGACTGTGTCAAAGAGTACATTGAAT